>JAHPZR010047121.1:35000-52500 GCA_019787425.1 Platygyra sinensis | reverse complement strand
TAAAAGTTTTAATACACCAGAAGATAATCTTTAAATGATCTGTTGCTCTGTTAATCCTTTGTCCTCTTTAGGTGCATGCATGACACTTGGTGAAGAGGTTAAGTTAAGTCTTCAATTTCTAGCTCTTAAGAAGTAATGTTTATTTCTATATTCTGAGAAAAAAAGAATATTAACTTTCTGGGAAAATTCCGCTAATATGCTCGAATAATCCTCCATGCTTTTGCCTCACTAAAACCTCGCCAAGAATCAGGTCTTTGCTGTTTTTCATTCGCGCATTACTTGCAGAAGTGTGCCATCCAAACTTATAGAGCTTTGAGAGCACTGGGGCGAGTTTCTTATATTGATTAGATTGAAAATCTAAAACTTTCAACTGAAATTTTAATGAATGAAAAGCTACTCAGCCAAGTTTAAGAGCTTTCAGCGAAATATTGTCCAAAAATAGGAGCCTTGCAAAAGTTACAAAATTCCATACAAACCCTTGTGGCCTGTCTACCCAATCCATAAACTCTCTGTTTTGGGTGATATTTGAAGAGCTACCATTTAGCCATTCAGTTCTCCTCCAAATACTTCTATTCGTGGTAAAGACTCTCACATCAAGTTGATCTTTCATTTGAATATCTTTGGTTTTCAAACAAACGTAAAACAAACATACTCTTGATTAAAAAGATAAAACAAACAGCGGTGATAAACATATTGAAAACTTTCATTTTATAATCTTGACGTTTCGTATGCTAGTCAACATACATTTTCAAAAGAATAACGGTTACAAATTTTTTGAAAAGCTATTTATACTGTACATGTATAAATGGGGGTCTGGAACCTAGACAGAAAACAACTGCAATTAATAGAAATTTAAGACGTTTCAAACGGAAACTGTCTGTAAAGGGACAATGAAAAGGCTTTCTAATAGAGTAAAAGCTTTTCACTGCAGACATTGGCATTCAAAGCTGGCTGTAACTCTTGTATAAACAAGGTCTCCTTAACTTTACAATGGTAGTCAGTCTTGCCAGATGCCAAAATGTCAAAATGGTCCCAGCTGATGTTGTGGCCAGTTGTTTTAACGTGATCAGCAATTGCAGAAGAGTGATCGTGTTTCGAAAGGGCCTTGAAATGTTCCGTTTTCCGGTCGTGAAGTCTTCGCTTTGTTTTCCCAATGTAAAAATCTTTGCAGTCCCAGCAGTTAGCTTTGTAAATGACTGGATAATTGTGATCGGTTGAGTCGGTCTTTGTATGGGAAGAAGGATTTGATGCGTCGGGTGTTTTGAAAAATAACTTTGACATTAACAAAAGAGTAGAAACGATTAACGCAAGATTTAAGACGCTTAGTAATGAGGTTGCTATGGAGACCTATATAAGGTAATAAAAAAATAACATCTTTCTTGGGGACCGTTGCAACTGGTTCTTTTGGCTTATTCTTGTTCTTGTTCAGGACATCATCAAGAATAAGCCAACCTCATTACTAAGCGTCTTAAATCTTGTGTTAATCGTTTCTACTCTTTTGTTAATGTCAAAGTTATTTTTCAAAACACCCGACGCATCAAATCCTTCTTCCCATACAAAGACCGACTCAACCGATCACAATTATCCAAAGTCATTTACAAAGCTAACTGCTGGGACTGCAAAGATTTTTACATTCGGAAAACGAAGCGAAGACTTCACGACCGGAAAACGGAACATTTCAAGGCCCTTTCGAAACACGATCACTCTTCTGCAATTGCTGATCACGTTAAAACAACTGGCCACAACATCAACTGGGACCATTTTGACATTTTGGCATCTGGCAAGACTGACTACCATTGTAAAGTTAAGGAGACCTTGTTTATATAAGAGTTACAGCCAGCTTTGAATGCCAATGTCTGCAGTGAAAAGCTTTTACTCTATTAGAAAGCCTTTTCATTGTCCCTTTACAGACAGTTTCCGTTTGAAACGTCTTAAATTTCTATTAATTGCAGTTGTTTTCTGTCTAGGTTCCAGACCCCCATTTATACAGTATAAATAGCTTTTCAAAAAATTTGTAACCGTTATTCTTTTGAAAATGTATGTTGACTAGCATACGAAACGTCAAGATTATAAAATGAAAGTTTTCAATATGTTTATCACCGCTGTTTGTTTTATCTTTTTAATCAAGTTACGATGGCCGAAGACCAAGAGTTTATATGAAACATACTCTTTCCCAGGCCTCAACCGTTTCTGCAATTGCCTATGGAGACGCCATGTTTGTACCCTTCTGAGGGGCACAAACATGGCGGCCGTAAAGTAACAGAAAAATCTATCACTGAGTTTCGCTATTACTCTAGAGATCCGAAGTATTGAAATAAATGCTTCCTCTAGAGCAAGCACTGTTTAGTTAGCGATAATTCATCTTTTCACTTACGCGACAGCCTTCTCGGGTCGCAATTTTCATGTTACGCAATGCAAAACCTTGGTAGCTAAAATGTTGTGAAACGTCAAGTTCCTATAGGGTCTTTCATCTGATGAAACTAAAACCTCGGAATTTAGGAATATGATTACGTCACATCACCAAGGATTTTAATGATGATGATAATAATAATAATAATAATAATAATAATAATAATAATAACAACAACAACAATAATGATAATGACAATGACAATAACAATGACAATGACAATGACAATGACAATGACAATGACAATGACAATGACAATGATAATGATGATGATGATAATGATAATGATAATGATAATGATAATAATAATAACAATTAACAATTATTGGACGAGGTTAAGCAAAATATCGTGATTTGTCAGAGGCCAGCAGATCAGTTATTTTCACATGCGTATACTAGAGATTTAGGAACTATTTTCATCATAACACCATCTTACACCTCGATATGCTGATGCAATCCTCAGGCTGAAACTATAAAATCGTTCGCAATTTACCTTACATATATTTAACAATTATTGGACGAGGTTGAGCAAAATATCGTGAATTGTCAGAGGCGAGCAGATCAATTCTTTGCCGAAGCCGAAAATAACTGATCTGCGAGACACTGACAAATCATGATATCTTGCGATAACCGAGTTCAATGCTTGGTTTATCATTCGATCACCAAGTTTGTTTTCATATTTTAATCACTTCCTGGCAGCTCAGGGAAGCGATCTGCCATTTTTATCTCGAGAGCGTGTGATTCCAATTACGCATGAGCAGAATATTATTTGCAGCAAAATACGACGGTACTACGCATGAGCAGACCATTAATACAACGCTTAATACAACGACACATAACAAACTCTCCTCTCGATTTTCTTGTTATTTTCCTTTTTTTGGCTGTTATTGTTAATTATTTTTTTATGGTCAACAATTAATCATAATCTTTGGGTAAACTGTCCCCACTTGAATTGGAGCCCAGCAGTTTGTCTGCATTACTCACGAAAAGTGAAGATCCACGTTCTGTTGTCAACATAACTAACAAAATGATTGGTTTTGGCCAAGAGAACAACTTATAAGGCCTAATACGTTGTTGTATACTGTTCATGCATAATTTATGCTCTGTCTAAACCTAAAAGCATTTAGCATTTACAGCTGAATAGCACCGTCAAAAAAAGCATTTAGCATTTACAGCTGAATAGCACCGTCAAAAGAAGCATTTAGCATTTACAGCTGAATAGCACCGTCACTTTTTTCGGAAAAGGGTCTTCAGCATGGAGATTTGGTGATTAATCTGGTGATTAATCTGGTCAGGAAAGTTTTCCATCAGTTGGTAATTGTTTTGATCGTAAGCTCAAAGTTCTTGAGATCTACAAGACCACTCACCCGAGAAAGTCTATACAGTGTGTGCATTGTCACGCAATAAAAAATAAAAAAAGAAACCATGCAGTGGATAAAGTCAAGAAATTGTAATATTGTAGACGATAAATAAAGAAGACAGTTCTCCACGTTTAAGGTGTGTGTGTTGTCCCAAAGTTGAGATATGTGTCGAAATGGTTCGCGCGAAATTGTAGAGCTTAGAATGAGACGCCATATGGCGGACGGTAAATAGTATGAACATCTGGAACTTAACTTACTCTGGCTATCTAGTCGACTGCTTTTCTGAACCGAGCCAAAAAAACATTTACACAAGCACTTTTCCTAATAGTTAAGACCCAGTTTGCGGGAGGACCAGGCAGGGGTGATACATGCCATCTCTCCAATTTGGATGAAACTTTGCCAGATTGAAGGGACTACAAAACAACTCTAAAAGACAAAGTGGGCCGGCTCTGCGACTTTTCCCTTGAGAGTTAGACCACCGCCCCCCCCCCCCCCCCCCCCCTCCTTGGTTTTTTGCCCCAAATCCCAAAAATTGCATTAAATTAAGACACCGCTCCTGGCTGCAGAATACAATAAATTTTATTGCCATTTCACACAAAAAAAGATTAGACCTATCTTAGTTTACAACATGAGTTTCAAGTAATTTGAAGCGACAGGTGCCAATCAAGAATTGTCACTGCATAGCTATGTCACGCAGGATTCTTTTTCTGAATCAAATATCACTTAAGTCCACTTTCTTTTTGAAAACTACTTTTGCCAAGGTTAAGACTTAAGAGCCACCCTTGGCCTGATAAATCACAAATAAAATTTTTGGCATCTGTTATTTTCTGGTAACAATGGCTGTTCAGTTAACGTGACAAAAGACCAGTTTTAACAAAGAGAGAAGGGAGAAATCTAAGGAAGTTGAATATCATAGAATCAATTTATTAGCGTTATTTCGACGTCAATGACATAAACATTGTCTTTGAATATTTTTTTGTCCATTGAAGGTAACTGAACACAAAATTCTTCGCTATAATCCTTAAAATAACAGTGCATCACAAGCATAACACCTGAATTCTATTCGTATGATCGAAATATGGGAATGAACTACCGTGATGTTTAGATTCTTAAGTATTGAGGTGTTAAATTCCAGCTTTACTGAGCATAACTTGTTGTTTAGAATGCTCTTAAAACCCTGCTCAATCATCGCAGGTCACACACTTGACCTTGCAGTTACACACTTACTCCACACTCGGAATACAAACTCAGCAAACTCATCAATCCTGGGTTACATTCTTCGCTGAAATTATTGTTCGCCCTCCCAGACTGACTCTTGAGCTTACATATTTAAAATCTATTCCCTTCCGAGTTAAAGAAGCCCTCAGTTAAATTATTGCTGCGAAGCCACCATGCTTCGCAGCAGACTAATTTCGGTCGCGCTCGTGACCAGTCTGGATTGCCTGCGCCAGAAGCCAGGCTCATTCCGTAGGATGCCTGTGGCAGGCCACGGTAAGTTTTCGGTAGGGTTTCTTTTTTTCGTCGACGCAAAACTTCAAATTTGATTGACAGCTGAAACTATTTTCTGCGATTCTGCGACTCTCGCAAGGACTGTAATTTCCAGAAGCATTGTGCGATTCTGGCAAGGAACATTCTACGATTCTGCGATTCTGGCAAGGACAGGAAATAAACAGAAGGTAAGACATTTTAGAAGGCATTTCGACGTTGTGTATTGAATTGAACAACGTCCGCTTTCCGTGTTACGCATCGAAGCAACGAGTTCACTGGTCACTCAGCCTGCCAAACTACGAGGTCAGCAACTGGACCTGCGTGTTCATCCGGCCTACGCGCCTAACGCTTAGGCTAAGTAAGAACTTTGAAGCAACTTTGACACAAGATTAATCGAGCACTTTAATCAACTTCAGAATTCATTCTAATGCTACGCTCCCCAGCCCAAGCATCCAAAGGAATCGCCTTTTGGCGTCTTGTTTGAGATGTATTTTGGATGTATGTATATCACCGCATTTGCCTCGATTTCAAGTAATCGAAATCGAGGCTCTTTCGATTCATAAGAATCCTGTTTCGGGTAGAGAGCCACGTTTTACATACATACATATGGGCGAAGAGTTTGAAAGCAAGTGAAGGTTGTACAAATTCCCATGATTAAAGCCGAATCAATTCCTGGAACTTGGAAACGCTTTGAAACCCTTGTGGAAACGTGGAAACACTTTGGAAACCCCTTACTGTTTACAAATGGTTCGAATAAATCTTGAGGAAAACAATATTCTCCTAGTTGCGTTTTGCGTAGAATTTGAAATTATTATGCTTTCCACTTAAACTGTTTACTCGTTACAAAACTTTTGGGGCTCAAAATGACAAATTTGAGCGATTTTGTGGATTTTGCATTGGTTGCTACTACACGTTATGAGAAGGAGTCAAGGGTGGAAAGATCATTTTTGACCGCTCCAGCACCAAGCAGATTTTCACCGATAAATTTGAATCGCCCAGCTTCCAATTCGAACACCAGGTAAACTGAAAGGTTGATGCTTCTTCTCGTAGCATTCAATCGAAGATCCATGTAAAATCCAAGTGCTAAACACCAAATAATTTTCGAGAAATGCTCGAAGCGACCAGCATCTGCGGCCGGGAATTCGTGTGCTAAGGATGTGTCACGCTGCTTGCTCACCCTGATTGGATGCATTCTTTAGCATCATCCAATCAGCGTGGAGTAACAGCGTGACTGTGGATGAGTTTTGGGAATGTCAAAACGGCATTAAAAACGCAAGTCGTTCAAACGGCGAGTTAACGTAAAATGATTTTCAAGGAGCATTTAAACATCTAACAAGCAGTTTGGCGGTTTAACGGAGGAGCGTCTCACTGAACGTCAATTGAAAACTGCATGGTACAAAATACATTGTTGTCATAAATTAATCGTGACGTGATGTGGTCGCGGTCAACGATTGTGAATACTCGATTGAAGGTTTTTGCATGAGTGAACAGTTTAACGTGTTGACCTCAGTACGTTTTTTGAACTGAAAAGTTTTTAAGCCCATTAGCCTTTGGCAAAATACTCTATGATCTAGTAGCTCATGTTGACTATCCCGGCTTCTACAATGCTTCCTAAATGACAAAAACATCTTCCACATAAATTCACTCGCAGCACTTCACTTTCCAATGGAAACTACTAGTTAATTTGCCGCATCAGGCATGCAAATTATTTTCCCGAATTTTCGATAATATCATCAATGCGTGGGAAGCGGTTAACCGGGGGGTGGTCTAACTCTCAAGGGAAAAGTCGCAGAGCCGGCCCACTTTGTCTTTTAGAGTTGTTTGGTAGTCGACCCTTCAATCTGGCAAAGTTTCATCCAAATTGGAGAGATGGCATGTATCACCCCTGCCTGGTCCTCTCGCAAACTCGGTCTTAAACTCCTAAAATGGCTGAAAATTACGAGATATAAAGTGTATATTTTTGGACAAACGTTATCTTAGCTTTATGTCACGCAGGGCGATAACTGCGCTGGTTTCAAAACGAAAAACGCTATTAAGCTGGAAAGTTGTAAACGGGTATAAATTAAAGTTAGTGCCCCTTATGTCTGACGAGGATAAAACCTTTAGTGGCTCTTTAGTTTAGAGTTGAGAATTTGAGGACGTCACCCTGCACTCACTCTTTAAGATATTACTTGATTTATAAAGTATATGAGGGGCTCTCAAAGTATCATCTTCGACTATGAGCTCACAAGACGCTTGAAAATGAATACTTATAAGACCAAATCTTATTAAGAAAAAGAAAATGAGAAATGTATTTGGCTCCTCTTGTAAGACTGAACGCAGACAACGTTCAATGCGCTAAGGCAAGCGAACACGCTACCTGTAAGAACAATACTGTACATCGCGAACGTGATAAGACCGTCGTCAATGCATTGTAGGCACAAATTAATCGGGAAAGATATTTATAACATTTTCGACTAAATGTATACATTACCTTGCAAAATACCCAGACAGGGCAAATACTCTTCACTGAGCTTGAACCCTTCCTCACAAATGTTTGGATTTCACTCGAAAGCATTCCTTCCTTGTGCTGTTACGTTAGTTTTTGATGGAATACCACTGCAATTTCAGTGTTAGGGACTTATCACATTACTAAAAACGATCTCGAACAGTTGACAAAGGTATTTGCCTTCGGACACAAGAATTTGAAGGCCACGAATGTTGTTTTTCAAATTTAATCGATATTGCATTAAGTATTTGCTATGACGTCCGTGATCAACTTTTTTGTGTCTGCTATTTGCATATGCAAATGCCGACACTATGCAGAGTTGTAGAGATTTTGATCACTACTTCATATAGTACAAGTGTGAAAATTTTTTATAGAGGTCAGATTATAAGTTTAAATCTTAATAAGTTCTGTTTATCTTTAATCAAAACATTACCATACTATGAGGTTTTTTGGTAACTTTATCTTTACCTTAATTGGTCAAATGTTCTCCGTAAATCATTTTAAAATATTTTTAACGCCTCAACACAACAGTTCAGAGTGCTTAACAAAAACGTGTACTTAGTATAACAAGTTAACAACGACGTATGTAAAAATTTTAATACACCAGAAGATAATTCTTTAAATGATCTGTTGTTCTGTTAATCCTTTGTCCCCTTTAGGTGCATGCATGACACTTGGGTGAAGAGGTTAAGTCAAGTCTTCATTTTCTAGCTCTTAAGAAGTAATGTTTATTTCTATGTTCTGTGGAAAAAAGAATATTAACTTTTTGGGAAAATGCCGCTAAAATGCTCGAATAATCCTCCATGCTTTTGCCTCATTAAAACCTCGCCAAGAATCAGGTCTTTGCTGTTTTTCATTCGCGCATTATCTGCAAAAGTGTGCCACCCAAAGCTGGAGAGCTTTGTACGGTGACACCATGTTTGTGCCCTTCTGAGAGGCACAAATATGGCGGCCGTAAAGCAACAGAAAAGTCTGTCACTGAGTTTTGCTATTACTCTAGAGATCCGACGCATTGAAATAAATGCTTCCTCTAGAGCAAGCACTGTTTAGTTAGCGATAACTCATCTTTTCACTTACGCGACAGCCTTCTCGGGTCACCATTTTCATGTCACGCAATGCAAAAGCTTGGAAGCTAAAATGTTGTGAAACGTCAAGTTCCTATAGGGTCTTTCATCTGATTAAACTAAAACCTCGGAAGGAAAGGTAATTTATAATTTAGGAATATGATTACGTCACATGAAAACCAAGAATTTTAATAACAATAATACTGAATAATAATAATAATAATAATAATAATAATAATAATAATAATAAGTAATAGTAATTGGACCGAGTGGAGTACAATTCAGGGAGTAATCGCGCGAGTAATTTCAAAATCGGACGAGCGCGAAGCGCGAGGCAGATTTCAAATTACGAGCACGATTACTCCCTGAATTGTACGACACGAGGTCCAATTACTAATTAATCGTATCTATAACAAATTTCGGAATTAAAAATGTCTTTTCAGAACTTTTTTTTGAGCAAAAACGTCTGTAGCGCTTTTCCTAAGTTTTGAAAACTGTAGAAAACATTGCTAAGGAAGCCATCAAAGCGCGTGTAATTGGCGTGAAAATCACGTGGGTATCCAATTACAGGTGTCCGATTACAAAAAGTTCAAATCGGACACCTGTAATTGGACACCCACGTGATCGCGCGCCGATTACGTGACAAATAGGCGCGCGGAGAACCAATCACGATCGAGAATTTTGTTATAGATACGATTATAATAACAATAGTAATAATAATAATAATAATAATAGTAGTAGTAACAACAACAACAATGACAACAACAACAATACTAATAATAATGATAATAATAATAATAATAATAATAATAATAATAATAATGATAGCAATACTTTTTTTAAAAACAATAAACTTTATTAAAAACTCACAGAAAAATTGCACAAGTATTTCCTTCCGCAAAAAACTATCAAGTTGTTTCAATGAAAAGATAGGAAAACTTTTTCCTCAAGTGTTCAAATTTTTGAACATTTTTTTTTTAAAAATAAAACTCGTACAAGAATAATAATGATACTGATATTGATATTGACAATGACAATGACAATGACAATGACAATGACAATGACAATGATGATGATAATGATAATGATAATGATAAAGATAAAGATAATGATAATGATAATGATAATTATAATAAACAGTTATTGGACGGGGTTGAGCAAAATATCGTGATTGTCGTTAATGTATGTAAAGTCGTGTAAATGATGTAAATAAACATGTTTGTTTAATAAATTAAAAAACAAAAAAGAAAAAAGAAAGAAAAAAAAAGTGATTTGTCAGAGGCCAGCAGATCAATTATTTGCCGAAGCCGAAGGCTGAGGCAAATAACTGATCTGCGAGACAGTGACAAATCTGATATCTTGCGATAACCGAGTTCAATAATTGGTTTATCATTCGATCACCAAGTTTGTTTTCATATTTTAATCACTTCCTGGCAGCTCAGGGAAGCGATCTGCCATTTTTATCTCGAGAGCGTGGTTCCAATTACGCATCAGCAGAATATTATTTTCAGCAAAACACGACGGTACTACGTGGCAATGGCAGACCATTAATACAACGCTTAATACAACGACACATAACAAACTCCTTTGTTTTTGGCCAAGAGAACAACTTGTAAGCCCTAAAACTTTGTCGCATAGAGTCCATAATTTATGGTCTGTCGAAACCTAAAAAGCATTTAGCATTCACATCTGAATAGCACCCGTCAATGTCTTCAGAAACGGATCTTCAGCAGGACGGATACAAAACATGGACCGGGGTCCATGGACCACCCCATGGGCCTGGTCCATGGACCACCCTATGGGCCCGGTCCATGGACCCGGTCCATGGACTACCCCATGGACCACCCCTAATTTTCAACAGGAAATCGCCCATGTTAATATGAAAATTTACCGGAGGTCAGGGTATGAAAAACACAGACTCGTATTTATTACTTACGTCCTTGAGGGTTTGTCTCGTAACAGCGGGTTAGCGGGTAAGCGGTTTTACCCGGGGTAGTACAGCAAAGTCTTGCGACTGTTGATAGCTTGCAATACAGACGTACTTTGTGGGTACAAGCAGGAAATACTCACCTGTCTTTGGATCGTTTCAAGGCAGCTGCCATCTTGGATGAGGGAGCGCGAAGGGGCTGGAGCGAGTTATGTTATCCGGCAACCTACCCCCTCCAAGGTCACGCTTCGTTCAATACGAAAACTGAATACATTCTTGCTCTCCCATTAAATTTACAAGCTGGAATGAAAATTGCACTAGAACTTCTGTATCTCAAATCGAGTTTGTGGTCTTCCCATTTATGGGGTGCGATCCCAAAGCAGCCGCTCAATTGGAAGGACGTAACCCCTCAAGGACGTAAGCAAAAAATAAAAGTCTGTGTTTTTGTCAGGAGCCTGTTTTTGTTCATACCTGACCTCCGGTAAATTTTCATATTAACAGGGGCAATTTCCTGTGGAAAATTAGGGGTGATCCATGGACCTGGTCCATGGACCGGGTCCATGGACCGGGTCCATAGGGTGGTCCATGGACCAGGTCCATGGGGTGGTCAATGGACCCCGGTCCATGTTTTGTATACGTCCTCTTCAGCATGGAGATTTTGCTTTCCGTTTACTAGCTTAGTTTTTTTCTGATTTCTTCCAACCTTTCGCCAAGGCGCTTTCCTAATTGAAATGAATCCTTCGACAAGGAACAAGGCAATAGTAGACAAATGTAAACAGATGCATTGTTAATGCCAGTTACAATGAGCCAAGTCAAGATGACATCTCTGATAACGGCACCAAGGCTAGGCGGATGTTTTGGAAAAGAGGGCACTAGTGATACTAATGTGAGAGCGTCAACATCAGTACTTGATCAATATAATTGACCCTAAAACACAAGACAGGAACTTTGAACACATCATAAATCTGTAATCTCACGACTTTAAAGTTATAAAAATGATTTGCACCAAGGCATTAATTAAATTTTGCGTCGTTAATTTTTTTTTGTAACCTTTATTTCCGTGGTTTTTTCAGTTCCGGACTTTTTTAAATCGCGGAAATTAAATTCCACGAAAATTAGTACCAATATTGTATATGCAACTCATCACGTAAAAACAAAGAAAATCACAAGCGTGAAGGAGGTTTGAATACCCGATCTTAATTAGCATAGATTTTGACGATTTTACTTCTCTGTTTACTCCTTAGTTTTTGTTTCAAACTCTTACGGCTTTTCTGGCGGCCAGAAATGTCATCTGATGACAGTCATTGACGGTCCCACATGACGCCTACAGCTCGAAACATTTGTACCCGTGCCGTTTTCGCCACCTCTTCTTTTAATTTTGGCTTTCCAACCTATTCAGTTGTTTCACACTGTTGTTACGGAAGACGACGTTTTTCAAAAAAACGTAGAGCAGAGCTGTTTGACTGTGGTTTGGCAAATGACACGTTGGCGTGCATCATGTCGACACCATGTTTTTGTTTTGCTCCGTTCAGTTGCTTTGGATCATTTACAAATTAATTTTGCCTGGCTTCGCCAGAGACTGGGGTCGCTTTCCTTCAAGAAGACTACAGTACACATCAATTTGCTAGCGCTTGAGTATTTTTTTTTTCTTGAGATCGGTGTTTACGTTATCCCTCTCTTTGTTGACTTTGTTCGTTATCTGACATTCTCACACCACAGGATTCAAATATAGATTCTCACGCATAAAGTGTTTTGACTATTTTGTGTGTTATATATGCTGCTATGGTTTAGATCAGGCATTATTTCATCATTTGGGGGTATTTGGTTAGGTGTCCCACTAACACGATCGCTCTTCAAAGACAATCAATCAATCAATCAATCAAAGACTTTATTTTACTTCGAATTAATTGATAGCAAAATTGCTAATATCTCCGAAGAAAATAAATCTATAAAATAATTAAAGTAATCAAAAGATGAAATAAATAGATAATTAAATAAAAATAAATTTTAAATATTATGTACAAGTATTGTATTATGTTGTATTGTATTGTATTATGTATTATGTACAAGTATTGTATGTACAAGTGTTCAGTACTTCATATTGCACAACTTCTTTACTACTGCGAGAAAGATAATTTATGCAACCTGCTCGATTCAGCCCGACCTATCCAATCGAACAGTTCGGCAAACGAACTCAATCGAACATAATCGAACTCACAATAAAATTTTGCCAATCGAACACAATCGAACGTTCGATTACCGAACGATTGGTAATCGAACTCAATCGAACGTTCGATTACCGAACGATTGGTATAATCGAACGTTGGATTAACGAACGCCGCATCGCATGATAGGCACGTGGTATTGGAAAATTCCCAAGGTGAATGTGAAATCACATTGACATTTTTGCAGTATGATGTTCAGTTCCTGGTTATTCAATAAAAGCTGACAATGATTATATTCCACGTGTTTTACTCAGTTTGAGGCGTCAAGAGACAATTGCATTGGATTAGTTCGATTTTGTTCGATTATATTGGTTCGATTGGTTCGAAAATCGAACTCACAGCAAAATAGGTGTTCGATTTTGTTCGATTGCCGAACCCAATCGAACGATTGGAGTTCGATTGGGTTCGATTGGTTTTTTGTTCGGTTTTGTTCGATTGGATAGGTCGGGATTCAGGCAGGCAGATTTTTTATTGGTCGAAATTAACAATGCCAAGTCCACGCGTCCAGCCATGAGTTCGGGCGAGGAGCGCGGGCTCCTTTCCCCAACAGCGGCTGGTAATCGAGCCTAGAGAAGACCTCGAGGACCTCCAATTACCGGCTCGGGAAACGGTTCATTGTCATTAGATATTAAAACAATCGCATTGTGAATTAACTGTCAGAAATTGTGTGATCATTTACGATGTCAAAGACTTATTGACCTTTATAGCTTACGTATTGACCTTTATAGCATAGTTTTACATTGTGTATTGATCTGTATAAGACAAGAGAGCGCAAATGAACGGTGCCGCAATACCTTAAAGCATCTTCTTTTATCGAATACCGCAATCAGCCAAAAAAATGGAAAAACCGCATACCTCAGGGCAAGATGATACCGCAATCACACCGCATGTTCAAATTTCAGTTACTGAAATACCGCATGAAAAAATGTTCAATACCGCAATACCGTAAACCCTAATGTCCCCGCCATTAAGCAGTCAAACCTGTTAGTACATTTCTCGAGGGCTTTGAAAAGATGGTCAATCGGTTTCTTTCTGTCCAATTGATGTTTGACCCTGAGATTTCTTTCAATTTCTGAATGCCAATGTTCACTACTCCGTGTCTAAGGCATCGAGTGGTGAACCCTTTCATTACAGACATGAGGTCTCAACGGACTCACCATGAGTTGGCTCTTTTTCTTTACACAAACACTTAGTTCTATTGTTATTGTTATTACTATTCTCTCTCTTTCTTTCTCTCACTTCTCTAGTAATCCTACCCATTGTGTTAAAAGTGATGATATTTTTTTTTTCTATATTGTTTTATCAACTATGTATTTCTAATTAACATTTTTTTTTTCACTTTTGACTTGACAATGAATTTATGTAGTGTCGAAAGGTCGTTCCAAACCTTGCTCTATATATTTTTTAAAGAGTTTTTAAAAGGTTTTCTTATGAACTTTGAGAATACTTTAGTGTCGACATTTGCTACAAAATTTTTTTCAAAACCCCTTCTAACAAGACTGTCATTGGCCTATGACTGTTTGGATCACAGCAACCAACCGTATTTTTGCAGCTAATTTCGTATTATCGCAAAAAGCATTTCTCATGACAACCTTATAGATCCAATCGCTTTTCGAACAACCGCTGGCTGACCTGTCCAAACGGGGTTGCATTATACAAGATCAAGCTTCACGATTTCTGTCAAAGAGCATAATTATCAAAACTTACCGGACGAAGTAAACGACGCTCACTCCTACTATGTGGCAACTTGTGAAGTGTGTCTGATAGGTTGCGCAATGCATTTTAGTGACTTGCGCGGTGCATTCCGGTATACATGGCGGTAATCCCACTAATTTAGCTTTTAAGTCATTTTGGGCAACCTGTTACTGTATGTATACCTCCTGCTCCCTAACATTTGTAATTTTGTAAGCTTCACAGTAGGAATAAACGTTGTTGTTGTCCCAAAATAGGCCCGCGGACAGCTGTTTGGTTAGGTACAGCTTGTATGTGTAATTAGCTCACCCCAGTCACTAAACAATACAAGTAAATGTTTTAATAACATGTCAATAACATTTGATGTATTGACACAAAATAAAAATGATTTCAGGTACATATCAAAATCTAGCTAGCAGGCAAACGTTATGTGTTAAATTTGATTTTCTCAAACGACTTCACATAGTCAGAAAATTGCTAGCCGGGGGTAACGTAAAGAGATTCGAATGCTGTCTTTTGTAGCGGTAGCCCTTCATCAAAGCAATTTGCTGGCCCACCGACACGGCACCAAAATTCCTTTACCGTAAAGAATTGCAGACGACAACCATTGTACAGTTGGGTTGGTAAACCAACCCATATGTATAGAAATTATCGTCTGCAGTTTACTTATTTCTGTATCCTTGTATACTTTTGGTCATTTTGATGGCAATTTAATAGGGTTTCGATCGCCACGGTTAGATGTTTTAAGGATGACGACGGGGTGACTTCTAATTACCGTAATTATTGTATTTGGTTAGGCTCGAGAGGACATCGGTTTTTCACCCAAAGTCGTCTGCAAAACGTTATTTCCGCCTGGACTGGCCGTAAAGAACGTGCTAACAAAGCGGCAAAGAAAGCGGCGAGGCCGTAGCTTGCAGAACAGGGAAAAAGAGGCGAAAGCGAAGCAAGCGCGAAGCGCAAGTTGCGTGCGAGAGAAGGGAGCGCGATTTTGTTAGGGATTTTTTAGCACTCCTCCCCTCGTACGCAAATAGCGCTTCGCGCTCGCCTTGCTTTCGCCTCTGTTCGCCTATAACACGCAAAAAACTACGCCTGTTCTGTAGGCTAGCGAAGCCGAGATAACGAGAGCCAGTTAAATGCAGCTATGAGCCTGGGAGAGAGACAATTGTGGAGACGCGGTGGCACAGAAGACCGGCATTTTTGTTAGTCCAGAAAGCTGGCGCACTGGCCATTGCTATTAGATCAGGAGGCTAACAAATCAATCAAAATTTTCGCTAATGTTTTTTCTCCCAAGGAACAACAGTGATTACAACGGAGATATTTGGCGTGTGAACAGGAAATAATTGAGAAGGCTAACATTTCAATTAAATTTTTCGCTAATATTTATCTCCCAAGGGACAGCTCCAAGGAACAACACTGATTACAACGCAGATATTTGGCGTGTGAACAGAAAATAATTGAGAAAGCATTGTCGAAGCGTTTTCGTGCCTGAATATTCAGCTTCGCGAATAACACGAAATTGTCAACTGCCAAACACGAGGAAGAAACAGCCGTGAACAATTTGCTTCATGAGCTCGAGAAAGATAATTGTGGTAGCTGTTTTCCCAAAAGGCTATTAAAGCAGAAGTTTAACCGTGTGTGTCACTGTTTGAGTTCACGGCTGACCGAAGAATTGTCGTCTTCGAGAACCGGTATCGTTGTTATTTCGCTGTTAAAGTGCATAATCGACGACCAAATTTCAGGAATATTATCGCTGAACTTCACAGCATGGAAGTGTCTTCTGATGTTTTATGTCCTTTTCCTGTTTGGGGACTTCGATCGCGGCTTGCTTCGCTTTCTGTAGGCTTGAGTAGATGAAATTATGAAGTCCAAAGGCGTTTCTTCTTTTACGTGCACAAGAATGGCACACACGATCAGATGATGGGTCTGAGTTTTCTGTTTCTAGACAAATTTCTGAAATTTCAGATTTCTGGCAATGTGCCAGTTTGAAATCTTCCCGGGAAAATCCTTCCCGCTTTGAGACCTTGGAAAGGTTTTGATGGCAGTATTTAATTTCTCTGAATTTGATCTTGAGCAGACAACAACAAAGCCCATAATTCTCGTTTACGCTTCTCTTGGTTCCTCCCTAGAGAGGCTTTGACCTTCGCCGTAATCGAGCCGCAAACATCGCATCCGAGATCGGATAGTTTTGTTTTCATAGACTCTACAGAGCTCATCAGCATCACAGTAACTTTTCCCAGCCAAGTTGGCCGGAAGTTTCTTATTACGATCTACCGTAGAATTTCGATAGTAACGGGCCCCATTCAGACTTTCGGATTTAGCAGGCAAAAGGTGCCGTTACTTTCGAGTAGCCTTTATTTTCGGATAGTTAAAAAAACCGTTTGTACGGTGCGGTAATTCGCAGTCTTTTTTGAAATAAGAGGACACTTAACACTACTAACTACCAACATAAATAAAACAAAAAAAGGTCCCAAATGTTGGTAATGTAAGACAATGTAACTATAATTACACTCAACTCTGCTACCAGACAAAAACCGTAGAAATCATTTTAAGTTCAAGAAACTTTAGAAAAGTTCGAAATCACAAATCCCTCTCCACAGTGTTCATCCCAGTAGTCAGACTGTTCCATCGGCACTACGCTTTAGATCTTTGTGTTTCTCTCTTCGGTGACGCCTTTAACTCTGAAAGCTTGGCAAGACATTTCTCGCCGTCTTGGAGTATGGCTTCATGATGATGAATAAGTGTAACAACAATTCAAGACTGTACGATGGAACGCGCGAAGATTTTTGTGGTTTTACTGTTTATAACACGAAGAAATGATTTAACACATTCAAATGGCGTTGAGTTT
>JAHPZR010047121.1:0-32500 GCA_019787425.1 Platygyra sinensis | reverse complement strand
GTTCTTTCAATATCCCGCGTGGTTTATCAGCCTATAAACCATAGAAACTTGTGGTCTGTTGCTTAAATAAACATTAACTGCGTCCTAATTACGACTGGTGGCAAAAGTACCTTATGAGAAGATAATTTTTTTCGTTCCAGTTACTTGTCACCGGGTTGTCAAAGTAGCATAGGGGGTGGCAATAAAGAATGCCGGTAATCCAGGTAGACCGTTTCTCGTTTTCGGGCCTTCGCCGCTTTGTGCGCTCACGCTCAAATTGCGTAAAAAGTTGCTTAACCCATTGACTCAACACCTCCTACCGTCTTCCCCAGTTTTTGATCAGCTAATGATGTAATGCATAAACTTGTCTTCTAATCTTAGAAAACCTCGAAGGCAGTCAAGACAAAATATACATAATTTTCATGATTGGTTTTCATAATTCTTCACAATTTTTGGCGGCGATTAGCGACAAAACGTACAGAATTTACCAATGGCAAATAACGTGTTTTAGTATATATTAATCCTTATTATCTCCGTGAGCTAGCATGCGAACAGGTCCCAGCCATCTTGACCTTACACTTGGTCAATAATCCATACATCTCAGCCTGGACTAATACAGTATGCCATTGGAAAAACTTAGTAATTTCCCAGAGGGCCTTTAAGGGGCATTGTCACGAGTATTTTGCTGTTTTAGGTCAATTCTGTGCTTAAATCGTTACTTTACTGAGACTTTAATCGTAAACAAAAAGCTTCTGTAAAGCTACGACTGACGAAGATATCAAATGAATTTTATCAGAGAGGGCTAACCATAATAAATTTCTTGAGGATTTTGGGAATTCGTGGCATCAAAACTTGAAAAAATTGGCCAATTTTTTCAAATTTCAATCCATTTCCATCCGTGCCATCCGTAGCGACAGGCGACAGGCGACAGGCGACAGGAAACAGTTTCAGTGCCTTCAAATAGTCTTCGACAACAAAACTAGATCATTAGTTTTGGAATTCAATTGATGTGAAGGCACCTTCTAGTTTTTTTTAAAGTTGCCAAACAGCGTGACAATGCCCCTTTAACCTTAATTTGGTTTTTCATGATGTAATAAATTATCAAAATCTCATTTCTCCCTAGGGATCAGTAGCTGGACTGTGAGCTGTTAAACAATTTGCAAACACATCTGTTGGAAACTTAAGGACGTTCGCGCCCAAAAACTTCCCGCCCAAAAACTTCCCGCGTACAGATTTTTTTAAAACTTTGACTGCAGGTAGAAAGTGATAAGATTAGATGAAAAACGTAAAAAAAATCGGGGGTCACCGAACTCGTTTTGAAGATAAGGCGCATCACAGATCATAGCATTTCTAGGATTTCCAGCCACTGAGGCGATTCTGGCCGGATTCATTACTATCGGCATATATTTTAAGTTGAAGAAACATATCTAAGTTATGTGTGTTTAACACAGCATATATAGGCCTATTTGATAGATCTTTGCTACATATGCCATTAAATCAGCTAGAATTAGCCTTAAAAAAATACAACTTCTAAGTTACGCACACCTGTATCCATGTACCAATTCGACCCTATTTGAATAGTATATGAGAAATAATTAAAACTTCCCACGTACAGATTTTTTTACTTTTTAGTATAATGGAAAGAATCAGAAAAGGAAGTGATCTGCCGAAAAAAAAGTGGGGGTCACCGAGCATCCAACAAAAATATTCGCACACAAAGTTAACGCAAAGATAATCAGCTCTGTATTTTGTTGAGTTTTCGACTCGGTGCGCGCGCTTAAAAATGACGTGGCACGCGCGTGACCAATGAATAGCGTGCGCACTAGAGATGCGCAGTAGCAATGGGCGCGAACGTCCTTTTAAGTCAAGTATTCAAGCCTGGATATTAACAAGCTGCATTAAAACTTTGACAAAAAAAATGATACATTCCAAAAATGTCCCAGCCTACATGTACACTTGTAGATGGCAGTCTGCAATCTATTATCTAGTGAGAAATGTTGCACTGCGTTGCCAAGTCAAATCTGTTGTGAGACATCACTAAATGTAACTAAAACCATTATTCCATATTCATTCCACATTGATAAATCCAAAGAGGACATTTTTTTCTACGTTGCAAATTCACATAGTTCAACCTTCGTTGCGCCGGGAAATATCGAAAGCAGTTTTGCCAAATACATTTTTCTTTTCTTTTGCAACTATAAAGGACTTTCTAAAAGAATACAACGTTCGCCTCAATGAGGAATTTTCTTCGGCGTTTCATTCATAGCTGATGGAAATGATGCGAGAGCGGGAAATCCGCTCTGCACGCCATGGTATCACGAACTACTTTGCTGCCACGCGAGTAGCTGCGAGGAGCACTCGAGTTTCATTCTATCATGCATTCTGATTGAACAGGGAGAAAACAAAAGTCATTACGTCACAGAAATCGTTTTCTGGCTCGGGTTCGTTATTTTCGGCGGAACCAGTGACAGCCGGAAATACGTCTGCGTTCGCAGGCTAGCGAGCTGGCCGCTGGACACCGGTATTTTTGAAACTATTTAAGCAATAGACCACAAGTTTCTATGGTTTATAGGCTGATAAACCACGCGGGATGTTGATAGAACACGAGAAGAATTTGTAAATCACGAGCCGCAGGCAAGTGATTTACGAATTCTTTGTCAGTGTCTCGCAGATCAATTATTTGCCGAAGCCGAAGGCTTCGGCAAATAATTGATCTGCTCGCCTCTGACAATTCACGATATTTTGCTCAACCTCGTCTAATACTTGTTAAATATATGTAAGGTAAATTGCGAACGATTTTATAGTTTCAGCCTGAGGATTGCATCAGCACATCGAGGTGTAAGATGGTGTTATGATGAAATAGTTCCTAAATCTCTAGTATACGCATGTGAAATTTGAAAAGTTTTGTTTCTAACTTGATCTCCGAAGACACAGTTAACCATTTTCACTTTTGCATAGCTAGGGTCTCCACTTATAAGGGTTTGCATAATGTCTCAAAGTATAAGTATAAGCAAAATCACTCTGGCATGAACAATAAATATGATATTTGTTGCTGATCATAATTTTTTTTTTCTATCTGAATTGTCTTTTTCTCGATTGTGGACTACAGGAGCTGTTATTGGGTTCAAGCAACGGCTCTTTGGTTGACTCGACCTTAATACGCACAGCATTTACTCCATTCTTCATGCAAGCACGAGCAATATGTCCTCTTGTATATAACAGCTGCATTTGGATCGCACGTGACCAGCCATAATTTCCAGACGAAAAACAATAATTCGACTAAGGAGGCGAAAGCGAATTTGGCATAAAGGAGGACGAACACGCGAATTTCCACTGGAGTACGGCGAAACTGCAGAATTCTTGAAAACGGAATCTACAGCTGGTGAGGACGGAGAAACAGAAAAATTCTTGGAAACGGAATCTACAGATTGGGGCAGTTGCTGTAGAACTTGTACACTATCCTTCTCCGCAATTTCATGTGCTAAGGCCACTTCCAAGGCTTGCTGAAATGTGCGAGCTTCGCTTTGGAGCTTTTTACGGGTCGCTGAATTTGGAATGCCGCACACGAACTGGTGTCGAAGAGAACGGTTCATGAATTACCCGAAATTGCAAGTCGACGCCAGTTGTCTCAAACAGGCGCTGTAAAAAGACATGGTTTCGTGTTCTTCTTGAAAGCAGCGATGGAATCCAGGTGGTGTGGACGCTACGATCGCAAAGCATCAGGCTGGATGGGATCTATATGATTCTGCGAGCTCCAAACGTTAACGTTTACAATGCTGCTGTAGTAACTCACATAGCTGCTTAAATGTTTTGTCTTTCGGGTTCACCGGACTGCACAAATCACGAAGAACGCTGCAAGTCTTCTTGCCAATCACAGAAATCATAACGGCCACCTTTTTCTTTTCTGCTGTAGCGATAACTGCTTCCGATGAACTCGCTGGGTAACTTCCAATGCTGTTTTCAAAAACAGAACTGATCAAGTCTTTCCGAGCAAACTTTGCATGTCTCGGTCGTAAGATTAAATTATCCAATAGCACCCAATACTGGCGAAGCCATGGCGGCGACAACCACTAGCGTGAAAACACGAAACAGCGAAACACTGTTGGAACGAATCCTGCGCTTTATAAGTAACCTGGGAAGTAAACGAAGTAAAATCTATCCCATCCTAATCGTCAAATGCAGTGTTATACCGAGGGAAACGGAACCGTATAAACAAAATAAATCAACAACACGATTACACATAACACTCTATTTTTATCCAGGTCTAGCGCCGGGTACATGCGCATTACAAGTGCTATTACGCAACAATAACCTATTATATAACAGAACGGATATCCGTAGCGTACGTTTTAGAGTGAGACCTCACATATGAATTCCGTTCCTTTCCACTAAGATAACACATTTTACAACGCTGGAAATATAAAAGGCGTTTCCTTCAACTCGAGTAACACACTTTAAAACGAGGGATATATAATTTTCGCTCCCTTCCACTCGGGCAACACAGTTTAAAATGTGGTAAATATAAAATTGCTTCTCTTTCACTCCAAAAAAAAACCACCGTTTAGAACGTTAGAAATTTCAATTCCGTCCCTCCTTACTTAACTAACCCATTTTAGAACCAAGGAAATGTAGTTGTGTTTCTTACCACGCAGGTAACCCGGGGCAGGTAATACAATTTGGAACGCCGGATGGAAATATAAATTGCTTTCTCTTCCACTAAGGTAACCCGCAGTAGAACAAGGGAAATATATATTGCGTTCTATTTCACAGGAGTAACACTATTTAGAACGATGGAAGTATAAATTGCTTTTTCTTCCACTCAGGTAACAAGCGTTAGAAGAGAGGAAATATAAACTTTTTCCCTTCCACTCAAGTAACACAGTTTAGAACGAAGGAAATGTAAATTTTCCTTCCTTCCACGGGAGTAACACATTTGAGAACGAGGGAAAGATAAATTGCGTTTTGTTTTACTGGGGTAACACATTTTAGGACGAAGGAAATGAATTGAAATTGCGTTCCCCTCTACTCGAGTAACAGGCTTTACGAGTGCAACATATACCCGTTTTAGCAGGGTTAACAGTCTTTTCACAAAGGAATAGGTACTGAATTTGCCTTTGCCTATTGCGTTCTCTTTCCCTCAGCTAACATGATTTAACGAGGTAAATATATCTCTTTTACTTGGGAAACAGGCTTTTATTTTCGCACAAGTCTCGGACAAGATTTATTTATAACAAGGGCAAGAGTATAGTGCCGAAATTTAGGCAATTTCGTCCAAATTGTCAATATGTTAACATCGTATCAGATGAGATAATTTGTATTTTTATGACTAGCGAAAAGTCGCCCATTCTTGAAGTCGGGACGACGCGACTGTATTTTCGGGCGAGCAATCGATATTTTCCAGCGAGGATTTCATCGCACTCAATCAATCAAACGCAATCTTTAGTGCACGCAATACTGCTCAGGTCGGTTTACGCTTCACACCTTTTAACAAAACTAATCTAACATACAAACATCGCCCCTGCTAATGTGACATTTCACCTGCTAATTTGCTACCATGTTTTCCAATGTAATTTATGCTGTTTCTCACAACTGTTTCTTGAAACAATTGTGTTCTTGAAAAAATGGAGGTTGACTGCATGTATGTGAGCATAAACTGTAAATTGAAATAGAGCTTGTACGCAATCACGTCACTGTAAAGATGGAAATAGCTTTTAGCTGGCTTATTAAAAAAAAAAGAGGCTATTAAATTTGGGATGGGTTCGGGTACAAAAAAAAAAGAACCAATAGTTCCATAAATGTCATAGAAATAAGCAAGCTTGAAATTGAATTCTATTGTATTATATGAAGCCTTCTTTTCTCTCTTAAGGCATGAGTTTCTACAGCTTCGTACTCACGTATTTTTAAGGGATTAGTATCTAACAGAAGGAACTTACTGTTTAAGGAACTTACTGTTTAAGTAAAAAGCCTCCCTTCGCATCAAAAAATGACAAAACTACAAGGTACTCAACGAACGCGACGAGTGTAGTAAGTAAGTAAGTAAGTAAGAACTTTATTTAGGTGTCAAAAACCTTGTAGCCTGGGTGATACCCATACTAATTAGGGGACACAACAAAAAAAGAATGCTAACAGTAATAAAAGTAACAAGTATGTAGTGTTAAAAATGATCGCTTATTAAAATCTCTAACTAATTTATATAAATTCACAGACTTTCTACTCAGCGGGGCCTGGGAACTGCTAACAAAGAAAATAACTTTAAGCCGAGATATCAACGCAGAAAAATAAGGCTGCTCTTTCCGGAAAGCAATTAAGAAAGGACAATTTTATGCCAATGTATTTTGTTTTGAAGAAACAAATCATTAATATTTTTAGTACCAGTAATGTTAGCGACAGCATATTGTTTCATTTAGGAAATGTTTAATTATTAAGAATTTGACGGACACACAGGATAACAGTTCAAATTAATCTCTTTCTAACGTCAGATTTTGCAAATAAAACTGAATAAATTCCTTGGTAGAAGATATGTTAATATTTCTCAAAGGGAAGTTGCTGTCAAGTGATGTCTTTTTTTCCAAAGACCAATGAGTTGATACCAGTTTTTAATTTCTTTCTGTCAATCAATCGATTGTTATGTTAAAACGAACTTTTACCACTAAACAATGGACGAATATTAACCGTAATTTAGATAACATTTTGCGTCTTAAGTTTAATTACGGGAAAATTTCTGAACTGAGGAGATAATACCCTAAGAAACACATGACAAACTTGCCAAGCCCACCCTAATTGGTAGCTTTTTGTCCTCTTTTGTTTAAAGTCGTGGTCTTTGATCGTAAGTTCCGTGCTCTGCATTAACCTTAAGCTTCACTTTAGAAAAGGAAGAGCGTTTGTTGGTCAGGACACTCTTTTTGATTAGTTTTAAAATTCTTAGAATTTATTTCATCAGAACGAATTTCCATGTATTCTCACTCGGCGAAATTTTATTATTATGTAAACATTTAGAGGCCCTACCTAAAGAAATGCGGTTGAGCATGCGCTTTTTGGAAACTTTACATGTGTCAGCAACTTCTAGCAGTAGTGACGTGAGCTTCAATAAACTGTCAAGTTTTCCTTCTGTCGATTTTACGTCTCAAGTTTAATTAGGAAAATTTCTAAACTGCAGCGATAATTCTCTTAGAAACAAATAGCAAACTTGCCTAGCCGACCCCAGCTGGTAGCCGTTTCGTCCTCTTTATTTTGTTTTGTTTCTTTGATCGGAGTTTTTGTGCTCAGTATTAACCTTAAGCTTTACTTTGGAAATGGAAAAACGTTCGTCAATATGTACACTCTTTCTGGTTGGTTTTATGTTTCTTAAAACTTCTATCATGATGAAGAATTTCTAGTTTTTCTCCCTCGGAGAAAATTTTCCGTTAAGTAAACAGTCAAAGGTCACCCTAGACAAATGCAGTTGGGCATGCGCTCTTCCCAAGCTTTGCAGGTGCAAGCGAGTCCTAGCAATTGTGACATGAGCTTCAATCATACTGCTTTGCCAATTAACGGCTGTCATTTTCAAAATTATTTGTTTCATGCTCAGGACTTCTTAAAAGGAGGCAAAGTAACAAATATCATTCAGTTCTTTACAGAGAGCTAGCGTGTAAGAAGGTTTCGCTTATCGCGGAAGACTGATCGTTCGAAGAAAGATATCTAAGGAGAAGATTCAAGCGCGGTAAATTTTCTTTCTTTGATTCATTGTCAGCAGCTACCTGTTATATAATATTACATTGTGATCCCCGATTTTCCAGCCCCAGGCAACTTGAAGAAATAGGTTCTTTTTTAAAGTCTTTTAAAGTCCGACAGGCTTAAAGGTTGATTTCGTAAGACACAACGATTATTTTGCGTTAGACAATTCAACGACGTTAAATCCGAGAATTCGTATCGGATCCCTTCGATTTACTTTTCTTCCTTGCTGTTTTGATAAAGTGGAGTCAAAAGAAATGTGTTTGAGTGACTCAGCCTTTATTTATCCCCTTGTTACATTTTTCTCCATACCTGCATTTACTCATTACCCACATTTATTCAGTTACATCTTCAGCCCTTATTTTACCAACTAGTCATTTTGTTACTAAGTTAAGACTGTCGTTTCATTGATGAAACATCATTTCTGACATCATTTCCTGGAAAAAGAAAAGAAAATTGTAATTATCCAGCGTTTGGCACCAGGATAATGCAAAGTGCTTTACTATTACTGTTATTGTTACTGTTACCGTCACCGTCACCGTCACCGTCACCGTCACCGTCACCGTCACCGTCACCGTCACCGTCACCGTCACCGTCACCGTCACCGTCACCGTCACCGTCACCGTCACCGTCACCGTCACCGTCACCGTCACCGTCACCGTCACCGTCACCGTCACCGTCACCGTCACCGTCACCGTCACCGTCACCGTCACCGTCACCGTCACCGTCACCGTCACCGTCACCGTCACCGTCACCGTCACCGTCACCGTCACCGTCACCGTCACCGTCATCGTCCCCGTCCCCGTCATCGTCATCGTCATCCTCATCCTCATCCTCATCCTCATCGTTATCGTTATCGTTATCGTTATCGTTATTGTTATTGTTATTGTTATTATCTGAATACTCCTTCAGAAGAACGAATATTTTATCACTATGTTAACCTGTTACTACTACTTATGGCCTCAACTCTTTTCGTTACTTTGCACCTAAGTACTGGAACTCCCTACCTAATAATGTAAGATCTGAGTCTACTTCATCAAACTTCAGAAGACTCCTAAAAGAGATCTGTTTTTAGATTTAACGATGTGTTATTTCTTACGCATGTACATAGATTTATTTGATGTAGGTATTTAGATTTTGTGTACATAAATAGATTTTTTCTTTTTAATTCCCGAAGATATTATCGATACAGTATCCGCCACTGTCACAGCTGGCTGTGGGTAAAACAAGAAAAGGTCGTTCGTTGGATAGGTGTCGATAACACACACAAACTAACAATTATGTTTCATTCTGATTGCCATGTCCAACTACGTAGTTTAAAAGAAAATATAAAAACAAACGGTCGCCAACAACGGATCAAACGAAACACTCACGAGGTTTTTGTCTGGAAACACTTCCAAGGGGTTATTAATTCTTGTTGTTTCTTGGAATTGCTTCTTGTACGGTGAAAGTTCCCAAAATAAACAACATCAGGACCAAACATAGCTTCGCTCCCATAGCTTTCTTTATAACTGAGAACTACCAAGCAATTCAATATTTTCTCACCTACCTCAGATAACACGTTATAAAATTCCCGCGTTCGTATATGATTTGGCATGAAATAAAGAGATGCTACACAGTCAAGTACAGTTAAAAATCGTTCTCGACATTTTGAATATTTTCCCAATGCCTGTGATACATGTAGTCTACTGTTCAAAAGAATGGTCTCACGAATTGTTAACCAAGTTACTAAGCTCAAGCTACATGTACAATAATATGAAGAGTTAGATTAGGGTCACAAGTGTCTGACAAAGCTAAGGAATATCAATTAACACTTACGAAATAGAAAACATGTACCGTGTTTCTATCGAGTTTTAGTAGAATTCTACTAGTATACTACAATGTAATGCAAATGCTGCAATCTGATTGGCTGAGCTACTCGTATACTATCAGCCATTAGAGTGCAGTTGGCTGCCGGTCGTCCTCGAAATGCGATGTTGTTATAGTTTTTCCGAGGTTTTGGAAGGAAATTTAGATGTAAACATGTAATTAAATTCCTGAGAAAACTAAAAGAAGCACATTGACGGTTTCTTGACTTTAAAAGCTTGAAAATATTGAGAAAGCGGGTACGCGCGTAAACAACTGCAAATTTGCCAAGGACAGTTCAATACGTGCAACTTTGCCTAAGCGTAAAGTCCAATAATGCGTGGAAAAAATCATAGGAAACCGTTATTTTTGTTAATTTCAGTTAGAATTCTACTAAAACAATTAGATTATTCGCTCTCGATTTCTATGAGGCGATAGTTGATTCAGCCTTCGGCCTCATCAACTATCACCTCATAGAAATCTCGAGCTCATAATGTAATTGTTAAATAGAAACACGAGTGGAAGTCTGGGAGAACGATAAATGTTGTGGGAACACAAGCCGCACAGGCGAGTGTTTCCACAGCTTTTTCGAGTTCTCCCAAACTTTTACGAGTGTTTCTATAACTCAATAGAAAAACGGAGTACTTGTTTTCTATTTCTTTAAAAAACACCACGACGAGAAAAAGGAAAACAACTTCTTAACTTTGATTATCAAAATGTAAATTCTCTTTGCTCGCGCCATCACTACGTCAACAGCGCGCGCTAGTTCTGTGTCTCCATCGAGTTATACAAACACGATTTTTAACCAATCAGCGCGCGTGCTTTCTAAGGACTGTTTTCTACTATTTTCTTTACTGCAAATAGATGAGTTCTTTCTGCAATATACAGTTATTTGCATGATGGTAATGCAAGTTTTATACGTGATTGATCAAAGTTTACTTTACTCAAGATTTTGAATATCTGTAGGCCCAATAAGACGGTACAGCTTTAATTGCCACATGCACATAAATATGAGACAAGCACATGCAACAAATTGCTTCTTGCAACTGTGACATATTGGATCACAAATGATGCAGGGTTCAAATGTTTTAAAACCTTGCAGAAATTGTAGCCTCATACAATGTTCAGTGATGAAAGATTGTATAAAACCTTTGCACAACGTGACCATAACCTATTAAATGTACAAAAGGCACGCATAATGAAGTTGTACCCTCTTAATTGGCTAAAGGTTCCGTTATATAGAGGTGATTGATGCATGTACTGTAGGGAGATGTGTATTTTTTCCCATGTATAGACATGACGTACATTTAAATACTAGCCTTTGCAGCTAAATTTAGCATTAAAATTAGTGGTATGGAATATGTTTAATACCAAGTAATGGACCCTTAGCCTCAATTTCTGACTGTAAAAATACATGAGATGAATCTTTCACATTGTTTGCAATTCTTCCTAACAAAGATAATACATGTATTATCGCAGGCTCAACTGTTATTACAGCTTTCCGTATACAGATACAGATAAAGATACAGATACAGCAACTGAGCTTGAGTTTGACCAACACTGACCTCTGGCATGTCTTGTGTTGTGCACAGCTAGAACAAAGTTAAGATTTAAGATTTTGTATTTTCATGCTGTTTTGATACTATTTTTAACTATTTTCACATTAGTGTTATGCTATTTTAACACTATTTCTATACTATGTTTACTGTATTTTTATACTGTTTTATACTTTTTTACTGCAATTTTTATGCTGTTTTTATTATATTACTGTATGCCATTTCTAGACTATTTTAAATCTATTTTCATATGTTTGTGTTGTATTTGAAATATTGTTTTCATATGTGATCTATTTAGATTTTTAAACTGTTTTAAGTACTATTGAAATATATTTTGAGACAGTGGATTTCAATAGTGTTTTAACACCATTAAGGTCAGTCAAAAAGTATATTAAAAATATAATTTTGCACCTATTTTAAATCTGTTTTGTGCCAAATACTTTTAAAATTGTCATTAAAACTATACTTTAAAAAACTATTTGTGTCCTGTTTTTATTCCGAATGCTGTGTTCCTTGAAAGATTTAAAAGGTATTTACAGCCTATTTTAGTTATATATTTTTTTAAACTTAGCAAAGGATTTCGAGTTTTGGAATTTAAACTATATTTTCAAAAGTTTTTTCAAAATACATTTGAAACTTTGTTTTAATGGTTTTTTAAGCAGGTTTAAACACCATTAAAATCAGTGGAAAAATACCTTAAAAATACACTTTTCCCCTATTTTTAATCTATTTCATAAAATAGGTTGAAAACAGTTTTTAAAAATAGTATTTAAATACATTTAAAAAAGTGTTGGGTTTGGCAAGGGAGTGTCGAACAGGTTTCGACATCTGCGTTTTAACTATTTAAAAGTGAAAACAACTTTAAATGATCGCGCCAAAGAAACTAAATAAATAGAGAGGAAAACTGATTCTTATGAGACTTGTTAAAATTTTTTAAGGCCGTGGCTAAACTATATAAAAACAAAAGCTGTTTCCCATTAAACGCTGATTTCAATGATTTCTGTGAAGTTAGTCTTCGTGGACATGGTAGTCGATGGATATCATCATCATCATCATCGTCAATCTTTTTTTTATCATCAACCCTAACCAAAAGAATTTTCGTTACTCCAGATGCATACACAACAGGCAGATAAAGCTTTGGGAGAAAATCAAGAGGCTCATCTTCAAGGACGAAAATACCTGCTGAGAAAACAAAACCGCCCTGTTAGCGAGGGAGGGGTGGGGAGTGGAGAGGGTCGCCTTGGAAAACTTTGAATGATGTTTTCATTTCATCTCACTCCACCTATCTTCTTCGCGCTCTGTTGCGCAGAAGACCGCAACAGAGGTTGATGTTTTCATTTCAGTCTATTACTATATTCCAAATCATGGCCAGGAATAATACAAGTTGTAAATAAAATCCGCCTCTTGGCTACGAGTTAATTCTAAAATTCCTTTAAAATTAAAATTGGAATGAGAGAAGATTGACAGCAGCGCGTTTTGAAATTTCCCTGGTTTGAAAAGCGTATTTGAAAAGCTCCATTTTCGTGACAGATTAGTGTTGCATGTTGCTTAGCTTGAACGTGGCCTCACTTGAAAAAGATTATTTAACAGTCTCTTTAGTTTTTAGCAGTCGATGAACAAAGCTTTGTTAGTCACAGAAATTGCATATATCAAAACGTGTCGATTACCAAGGAATATGCGACTGGTAAAAGTCACTTCTTTCTTACGGTTTAGTAAGAGATATATAACTTTTTTATGCTTTTATTAATCTATGAACGATTTAATAACTAATTTAAAACCGCATCTACTAAACGGAGACAAAGCTTGGTTTCGAGGGTGAGGAAGAACTAAGCCTTTAGTTGTGTTTCATTATAAGAAACATCATTGCTTTTATACAATGGTACATTTAACCTGTGAACAAAATTGCTTACATTTATTTCAGCTTACCAAGTTGATGATTTTACCCTTCGACGCGACGTGTACAGTTTGAAACAAGACTGACTTAGAAATAGTGGATTAACTGAAATTAACGACGGTTAATGCTATGAAGTGCAGCAGGCACTAACCTTTGCATAATTGCCTTTGAAAAATAAGATGAGTCTGAATTAGGTTATCTTTCCGTTAGTTTGTACTCGTATTTCCGGGGAATTACTCCGAAGTAACGGGTGATGCAAAAGCTTTTGTGGAATAAGGGATTAAAGCTTTATTTAAGAGGGCGCTGTTTAGGGGGATTTGAAGAAAAATAATTATCACTTTGTAGTGGTAATATTTTTTCCATATGTTTTAGAAACGTAAGAAGAATTTGCTTGACGTGGAAATTCACCCTTACTTTATGTGGCACGTTTCAACAATCCTCGATCGATTAACTTTTAGTTATCACATTCATCCTTTACCGGTTTATCTTAGTTGATTTACTTTTCTCCCGACATGTAAAAGCGATTTGGTCGTTATAATATCTTAAATCACAACAGGTCAAATAAGAAAATAAACCCTATCAAAAACGGTTTATACAGAAATGTAGTACTGTGAAAATAAGAACCCGTAAAGTTCCGGAGCATTTAAACCAAAACCTAAACGATGAGAGTAAGTCTGTAGAATGCATCACGGAATTGAATTCTACTTGCGATAAACATGTCAGAAATTAAAAGCCTAAGATCGGGATCAAAACAAAACTATATATAGGATATGGAAGGACCAATTTGCTGACATAGAAAGCAAGTACAGTCTTATTTCATTAACATCTATGGCTTTGCTGTGACGTTTTCAGACTCAGGACGTTTATCCTATAATTAGTGATTTCTGAAAGCGAGTGCTGTTCTAGTTGTTCTTGGATTCAAAATAAACCTTAACATCAGTGCTACGTACAATAAAACCTATTGATGTCAAGATAGATTTTATTTAGCAATAACGCAGTAATTGATTTTGTTTGGTTTTTTCTGTAAGTCCAGGTCTTTCTTGATCGATAAACGCGATCAAGGAATTTTTACTACTCAGATGTAAAACACGTTTAAATCACCTGGCCTTTGCCCCATGTAGAGAATTCAATGACACGCAAGTGAGGAGTAGCGGAGATTATGCAACTGGTAAAAATCGGCACTTCTTTCTTATGGTCTTGTGAGAGGTGTATCAGTTTAAAAATCTACTTCTTCAAGCTATAAACAGCTAAATTAAATGCAGATTTGAAACCGCTTCTATTAAATAGAGAAATAGCTTTGTTTCAAAGGCGAGGACGAAATAGGCTTCAAGTTTGCTTCCGTATAAGAAACATCATTCCTTTCATATATTGCTTGATTTAACCTGTCAGTAAAATTACTTCGGTTTATTCCAGTTTACTATCCCGAGCCCAAACCCTTCATAAAAAGCTGACTTAGGGCGCGTTCGTTTTGGATCAATCCGGAATAACAATTATTGAAATAATGCGAGTAAGCGTTTGTTTGGGAGTTATTCTCATTCCGGAATACCTGGATTTCCATTCCGACTATTCTGCTCCTGGGGGCAGAATAGCCAGAATATATTCCGGAATATATTCTTATTCCGGAATATCCCAAACGAACGCGCCCTTAGAAATTGTGTAAAAACTGAAAATAACGACGGTTGCGATGAAGTGAAGCGGACACTAACCTTTGCATAATTATCTTTGGAAGCTGATTAAATACCTATTTGCTTCTTTTGACTGACTAAGCTTTGTTTTAATAAATTCCTCTTCTAAGGATCTTGTCTATAAATTGATAGTTGGGAAAGTTTAATCATTACTCATGTAGTGCTACTCACCATAAATTGTTAAAGTGTTTCTCGCGAGCAATATCTAGTAACTCTTAATCACTATCCATTGAAATGTTGAGAACAGGTCAAGACGAAATACCCGTTTAGAACAGCTGCCATAAAAGGCTAAGAAACGTCATGAATAGCGAAGCGCGCGAAGTCTAAAAATAGAATGCAAATCACTGAATTCCCCGCGAGACTCAGTCGACATAAGCTTGTTCTGAGGGAGATACAGGGAATATAAGCGAAATTTTGTTTCACAAGTGTTTTAGGAACACCGGCTTTTGCTCTTAAAGAAATCTTCAAAATCATCCACCATTCCAGTTTGTTTGTCTGAGTCTTGTCTGAGTCATGACGTCACTCGCGCGCTTCGCTATTATAGAAAGAGTAATTTTAGTTGCTAAGTGTGAATCAAGGCAACTTTACGTTACTTTTTACTCGCATGGCTAGTGAATTATCCCGAAGTAATTGGCGATCGACGGTGAAAGCTTTTTCTGGAATAAGGGATTATATAAAGCTTCGTTTACTCAGTGTCCTTCGGAAGATGAAAGTGTTCGCACTCCCGTTTTCTGCTGTTCCAAACAACTATTCTCGAGGTGAAACAGGGGAAGGGTGCAAAAGACGCTTGCTGAAGATATATCTATACCTTTCAGTTATGCTAAAGTAATCGTTATATTTTTTTAAGAGCCCGTAATAATTTTAAGCAGCTTGGAGGGATCTAGGCTTGATACAAGTGACCAGACAAGATAGTGACGGCCGAAATCAAGCCCACCGAGAAAACCTCGCCCACAATATAATTTAGGATGTTGCGTACTCGTTAAAGCGAGCGATTCTTTGGAAGCAATCCTCTCCCTCCCTAAAACTACTTGAATGAAAATAATTTGGTAAAATTCACTTGAAACGTTTACAGCATGACGGACGTTTAAAATCGGTTTAAGGCGTTGCTCGATTTAAGTAAAATAGAATACGGTTAAACAAATGACGAAATGAAAGCAAGATAAAGAGATGAAGGCTTTCCAATGCAAGCATATTCTTGTCACATTCCTAAGACCTATCAAAACAAAATATTAGTACTTCAAACTAAGAAGTATTTTCTTTAATTTTTGCAAAACAAAGCCTTTTTAAGCAAAGCTTCAATCCTTTGTTAACTCGGACGGGAATTCCCTGGGAATGCGAGTACAAACTTACGTAAAATTGGCCTGATTCAGACTTATCGACTGACTCAGTTTCTTCAGCTATATACAGCAATTTCTTAGCCCTTTAGGCAGCTGTTCTAATCGGTATTTCATATTGCATTGTTTCCACACTATGTTTCATGAAATTTCAAGGACTCACGAAGAACTTTGAACATGTTTTAGATTAAATAAAATAAAATCAACAACGAAATGCCTTTGGAGTATTGCTAATATTAACTCACCAAGTTTACAGCGTAATTCAAGGACACTGATTGAATGATATTGCGTCAGTTGTTTAACTGTTTTCTATTTTATGTAAATCGCTCTACCATTTCGCCAATTGTTTAACTGTTTTCTATTTTCCCTCCATTCTCTCGCAAGGCCGTTTGTAATCATGGTCGGCTAGATCCTTCCCGGTGACTTAAAATCACTAAGCACTTTTAAACAACTATTATTTTTGCGTAAAAAAGCTAACGGCATATCATAAGCAAGCGCTCCTTGCACTTATCTACTATTTCACCACGTGGCGTGAATGTCCTTACCACCAAAAACTTCAGAGCATCAAAAAACGGGGAAAGTGAAGCTCATGTAAAACGAAATAGAGCTACATTTTCCCCGCAGTGAGAAGAAAGACTAAGCCAATGAAACACGGTGGACTTTAGAGACAGTTTTATTGGTATATATTAAACATAGTGAACAGCAATCTTTTATTAGATCCATGGTATGGCTTTGTTGGGTTTGCACAAATAATTCGACGCGGTTGGGTTGTCAACACTCTTTTCTTATGTATTTCTGCATTCACTTGTTTATAGCATCATGGCGAGCGATTTCACAACATTGTCACTACCGGTGAAAACTAAAGAAAAATAAAGGACAATACAAATAAACTTAAGAAAAGGCGAAAGACAAACTAAAGGTGCAAAGAAACTTACATTTTGTGCGGATTTAAGGGACGACCTGCTTATATACTGCGAAGATTCTCAACACACATTCAAGCACGTGCTTCGCTGAAAACTCACTAAGATCACTGATCAAAACTCGCTACTTTATGTTACGGTCACGAAGTGTGAAGTAAAATAAAACGTAAACAAAGTCAAGTCCAAGTTTGTTCATTTTAAAACTAAACAGGCTTCGCCAAGCTTCTTTTGTACAGGTATTAAAATGTGACTGCATGGAAATGATTTCAGTCGTTGAGTAGTAACTGTTAAAATGACAACTGTTGAAATAATATTTTATTTTCACGAATGAAATATATTCAGTGTTTTTCGTGAACTGGTCAAAACGAGATAGCGGCGTTTACAACAGCTGTCATAAAATGCTTAGAGACTGATATTAATTGTAGGAAGAGTAAATTTAGTTCCTAAGCGTGAATCAAGCCAACTTCAGTAACGTTAGTTTGTACTTGCATTGCTGGGGAATTACCCCGAAGTAATAGGCGATGGTAAAAGGTTTGTTTACAAATTTCCCGTGGAATACGTAAATCTTTCCGCAAAATGTCAAGAACATGCGTTAAAACTTCTTATTTTATAGTAGCGATGTATTTCGTAGATACGTTTTAGGGACTAAAATAGGAAAGCGACACCATTTATCATTCCTCTCTTTTTCTAATGGCAGGTGTTTCAAAGGACTCTAAACCTGCGATTAAAGCCATTCTTTTTATTTATATATTTTTTTTTCTCTCGTCCGTATTTAGTTCTTGCCTTTTTGCCGGTCGGTCGAAATTTTGTGCCAAACCCTTGAAGGGAACTGATAACAGTTATTACTCAACGACTAAAATTACTTCAAGTTTGTTGACGCTACATCTATAAAAACAAGCTTAGCAAAACTACCTGGCAAAGAATTAGTATCAAGGTAATTCTTAGCTATGTTCTCTGATGTTCCCTGTTTTACTGGCTGAGTCTGTTCTTGCTCGCCGGACAAATTTAGCGCCATTTCCGCGTTTTCAATAAACCTCACATTCCCCGTTTTCTGCTGTTCTGAACAAGTTTTCTCGTCGTGAAATAGGAAAAGGGTGTAAAAGACGCTTGCAGAAGATATATCTTAACTTTTCAGTTAAGCCATAGTAATTGTTATATATTTTTAAGAGCCTGTCGTAATTTTCAGCCGCTTGGAGGGATTCAGGCTTGATACCAGTGACCAGACAAGATAGCGACAGCTGAAACCGAGCCCATCAAGAAAACCTCGCCCACAATGTAATTTACAATTTTGCGTACCGTGACAAGTTCAAGTAGAAGCCCGCTTTTAAAGCAAGTAATTCTTTGGAAACTATCCTCTCCCTCCTCTAAAATTACTTGAACGAACTGATTATTTGCGGGAATTCACTTGAAACGTTTAAAGAATGACGGACGTTTAAGATCGGCTAAAGGCATTGCTCGATATAAGTACAATAGAATACAGTTAAACAAATGACGAAATGAAAGCAAAATAAAGAGAGGGTGGCTTTCCAATGCAAGCATATTCTTGTTAGATTCCCACAACTTATCGAAACAAGATATTATTACTGCACATTAAGAATTATTTTCTTTAACTCTCCCAAAAAACCGCCTTTTAAGCAAAGCTTCAATCCTCTGTTAACTCGCAGGAATTCTCTGGGAATGCGAGTACAAAGTAACGTAAAGTTGGCCTGATTCAGACTTATCGACTGACTCAATTCCTTTCTATGTAAAGCGATTTCTTAGCCTTTTATGGCAGCTGTTCTAACCGGGTATTTCATATTGGATGGTTTCCACAGCATAGCTTATAAAATATCAAGGACTCGCGAGGAACTTTGAACATGATTTAGTTTTAATAAATAAAGCATCAACGAAATGTCTTTGGAGCATTGATATTATTAAGTCAACAAGTTTACAGCGTAATTCAAGGACACTCTAGAATGATATTATTTTGACTCTCTAGAATTATATTATTTTGAATTAAAACAAAGCTTTGGCAGTAAAAACAAGCAAATAGGTATTTTTAATATGCTTATTTTTCAAAGGCAATTGCGCAAAGGTGAGTGCCCGCTTCAGTTCATAGCAACCGTCGTTATTTTCAGTTATTCCACTAATTCAAAATCAGTCTTGCTTAAAATCATACATGTGATCGCCGAAGAGAAAAATTATAGCCTTGGTAAACTGGAATGAATGCGATGCAAGTCTGTCTTATATTATTGTATGAAAGCAATGATGTTTCTTATCACGAAGCAAAACTTGAGGCCTAGTTCGTCCTCACCCTCGAAACCATAAGCGTTTTCACCTTTTAGGAGAAACGGTCTCAAATTAGAATTAAGTCTTTACCAGTTTTTAAAGATACTTTTTTACATAGATTGAACAAATGCGTATTACAAGATACAGTAACAAGACTGCAAGAAAGAAGTGACTTTCACCAGTGGCATATTATTCGCTAAGCGACACGTGCGTGTCAATTCTATGCATGGGGCAACAGGTGATTAAGGGCCTCTTCATATGAGCCCGGTAACCGGGTTAGCTCGGTTACCGGAACGAATTTTGCTGTTTGTTCATATGGGAAATTTCAGCGTGGTCGATCGGGTTGCAATCAAAGAAACACAACCTAAATGGTGGAACATAAGCTTGTATCATTCGCGGCTGTAGTAGCTTTGTGGACTCTTCAAATTTTACTAATAAAGCTAATTCGCATACTCCTAAAGTGGAAATACATACAAGACAAAAAATATGCCATTTTCGCCGCTATGTTGCGAAAGCGAAGCTATTTTGTCTAAGAAATTTTCGTTCCAGTTAGGCGGGCTGGAGTGTTCCGGTTTCCGCGAGATCTCGGTTTCGGCTTCTGATATGAACACATGAAGAGTTTAACGAGTGGAAGAGTGACGAGGTGAGATCTCGGAAACCGAGCCAGCCTAATCGACGGGGCTTATATGAAGAGGCTCTTAAACGTGTTTTTCATCTAAGTAGTCAAATCTATGGATCTTTTATTGAGGCTTTGAGTAAAACTGCACTTACAAATCAAAGTAAACAATATCAGCTATTGCGTTTTTGCTAAAACGATAATCTGGCTTCTCGTAAATACGTTTCGATTTACACGTAGCAGTGATGCTAAGGTTTATTTTGATTCTGGAAACAACTAGGTTTCAGGACTCATTAGGGTAACGTCTAATACTGAAAACGTCACAGCAAAGCCGTACATGTCACTGAAATAAGAGCGTACGTTCTTGCTATGTAAGCAAATTGGTCATTCCAAAGGATCCTATATAGAGTTTTGTTTTGATGACGATCTTAGCCTCTTTTGACATGTTTATCGTAAAAATAGAATTCGATTCCGCAATGCATTCTACAGACTTGCTCTCATCGTTTAGGTTTTGGTTTAGATGCGCTAGAACTTTAGGGGTTCTTAGGGGTGTATTTTCTTATTTCAACTGTTGTGATTTAAAATATTACATAACGACTACAATCACTTCGTTTTCATGTAGGGAGGAATGTAAATCTACTTGGATAAACCGGTAAATTATGAATGTGATGTAGCTATAAGTTAATCGAGGATTGCTGGAACATGCGAGATAACACATATATCTAAAGCTGGTGTGCGTCCCAGCTGCTTCATAATGGCAAGATTAAGTATCGTATGGGAATAAAAACAAGTGTATTCAAGAGCTAACAATATAAAAAAGATATGAATAACACTGTTTACCTGACTTCCCTGTTGTGTTTCACTTTTTTTGTATGTCGAGTCATAAGACAAAAGTCTCACTTTTAGTGAGCTTTGTTAAGACTATTTCCCCCTCCCCACCCCCCCAACAATCAATTTAAGTATTTGTTTTGCTGCCTCTTCCTTTGTACACAGACAGTTTACCGGGATGCTCTACATTCGTTTGTTTTGAGTTCGCGGTTGCTCCAAACAGATATGGAAGGAAACAAAATCGGCGATAGAGATTCTATTTTTCTTGAAAACCAGCCATTTAAAACTACCTTTTTTTCTCATACATACATTTTTTCTCACACACCTTCGTTTTCATATATGGTAATTGGAATACAATGTTTATAACCGCTGTTTGTGTTATTTTCTTGACTAACAAAGCTTTTTCTTTCGTCGGCTTGTAAACGGTGAAGAGATACGTGAATAATATTTGTCAAGTGAGGCCCGATTCACACTACGCTGGAGAAACTTCAAACCGCGGTCTTATTTCTACTGTAAGGCTGCCCACCGTGCAACACTAATCTGTCACGAAAATGGAGATTTTCGAATACCCTTTACAAACCTGAGAAATTTCAAAACGCACTTCTACCTCTCTTCCTCATTCCATTTTAATTTTAATGGAATTTTAGAATTAAACCTTTGCGAAGAGGCGGATTTTTGCAATTTGTATTACGCCGAAATGAAAACATCATACCAATTCTTCCAAGACGACCCTCCCCCCCGCCCCACCCCTCTGCACTTTTCTCCCCCAGCTTACCGAGCGTTTATTTTCTTCTGAGCAGGTACGTTCGATTTTCAAGTTACATCTCTTGGTTTTCTTCCAAATCTTAGCTGTCTGTTGTGTGAACATCTGGAGTAACAAATACTCTTTTGGTTGGATACGAAAAGATAAAAAAAACGATATCCATCGACATGGACTTGTCCACGAAGACTAACGTCACTGAAATTATTGAAATCAGCGTTCAATGAAAAACAGCTCTTGGCCTTCATTTTATTTTCTTTCTCTCGATTAAATGTTGTTTCCAACATGGGCGAAAATCTGTTGAAGGATAATTTCAAAATTTCGAGAAACCTTCTCAACACAACACAATTACTATTGATCAGAAGATTATTATGTAACTCCTATCCAATTTTCTACCAGCGTCTTGTAATTATCAATAAAAACGATTTTCACCTTGACTAAGAGGCATTCTTTATTTCATGCGAAATCTTTGTAATATTTCGGTTTTTTCTCAGAAAAAGGATTGATATTCCGTTAAATAAACAAGTATAACAAAGCAATTGAAGAAGGCGCGCGAGAATTTAATAACGTTATCTGTTAAGAGATCTAACTTAAAATATGCACTAGGCCTGAGGGAGACAAGAAGATATTAGCGCGCCAGACAGTAATTTGTTTGGTGGTCAATGAAACCATGTTAACATACAGAATGTCTGTAGCGGTGCACTGTGTCATTCATGATGAAAACGACGGTTGCCTCACAGTAGCGCATGAATTACACGTGTCCTATAGGGAATAAATAAGAGCACCGCCCCGCCGTCCTCGTCAGTACTTGATCTTGAAGAAAGTACATCGCTGTGATATCTCGCTCGAATCCGTGGTCTCAAGTTCCAAGGAAAGGTAAGACATAAAATAGTGCTTGTGCATTTCAAGAATCTTTGAGGTTTTGTACAGAGGTTGCTTAATGTCACCTGGTACGATTTTGATTCTCAAGGATCAAATCATAAATAAAATGTCCCACTTTGCCTTTCTTAAGTCCAGTTGTCCTCAGTTATAAAGAAAGCTATAGAAGCCAAGCTTTGTTTGGTTCTGATGTTGATTATTTTGGGGGTCTCTTACGGTACAAGGAGCACTGAAATTCAAGAACGCTGTGGCTAAATGCCAGGCAGTCAGAAATTTTCACAGAATTTCCACTGAAAGATTGTTTCAAAATTCTTGATGATATTTGATGTTTCTTTAGAAATGTAGAGCGATGCAATAAAATTATGTATTTACGTTATGTACAGCAGTTGGCAAAGTTGCTAGGTACTCTAGGAATAAGGAAGGATAAAATCGAGAGAACATTTTCCATTTGTTTTTTTGTTACAGTAAAGAAAGCTATGGATATGAAGCTGTGCTTGTGCCTGATGTTAATCATTTTGGGGACCTTTACCGTACAGGGAGCAATCCCAAACTACAAGAAGAAGAACCCCTTGGAAGTGTTTGCCAGGGCAATGCGTGAGTATTTCTTTGATCCATTTATGTCGGCTTTTTATAATTTCTTTAACTGCGTAGTTGGACATTAGTTTGTGTGTGCCGTGATCAGCACGTCACCTTTCTAGATAGCAAACAAACCACCTTTTCTTGTTTGCAGCCTGCCAAGCTTTGCGCGGAAATTGTCAAATTGCGTCGGCCCTGCCAGAAGACACTATATACGTCCAACAAGGCGATTGTCCACCCGATAAACCATTTTGCTGCGTCCCAGTCTAAGATGCATAGGGTATGAATTTTCGAAATATACCAAAGTAATAATTAAGTTGATGTGATTGGAAACCTCTCAGGAAAATTTACCCAACAGAAATATGGAAATTATTACTGCGGGAACAGAATAAGGACGCTTAAAGTTTCCCAAGTATTCAACAACCCCACCCGCACCATGTTTTTTTTTTTGCTAGCTATCGCAATCCAAAATTAAATATGAAAACTTGTTCGAATACAAAAGTAATATGAGGCAAGCTTTACTACATGTAGCATCAAAAAATGAAAGCGAATTTATGGACGTAAGAATCAATTAGTCAATTAGATTTATAAGAAACTCATTATAATTCGGTGATCCACACAGCTTACCGTTGATTCAAGTACTGTCGCTGGGATGCAATGAGGTACGGGGCCCCAAAGCGAAGCATCCTCTTGAAAAAAGACACATTTTGTTTTAAGATGCTCAGTTACTCTACCTATATTATCAGCGCTGGTTGGCGTACAATGTAGGTAATACAAAGATTGACGCAAAAATAGGAAACGAATTTTATATATCCTTGCGCCAATGTTGCCAAACAGACTTATTTATTGTTATAAACGTCTGCGAAACTCTGCATACGTAGTGAATCATTATAATATGTATAAAACAGCCTGATCAACATAAACGTGGATCCTCAGTAGAGTGCATTACATCACAGTGGTGTAAAACTTGGAAATTAAAAATTGTCTATTCTTTTTCCAGGAAATGATAGCGGCAATGATGTCTCAACAATGGAATGACAGCCTTAACTTAGAAATTACAAAATGATTATTTGGTAAAATATGGGCTGAACAAGTATTAAATAAATGCGGGTAATGAGTAAATTCGGACGTTCCTAAAACCTTAAGAAAAATTGGAAAAACTGTAATCATTAAGGGGTTAAATAAAGGCTGAATCAATCAAAAACTTGTCTTTTTTGCCTCAATCACTTATTCATGCAATATGTAGAAAAGAAAAGTAAATCAAAAGTAACCGATGCGTATTTTGCTATGCAACGTCATTGACTTCTCTGAGCAAAAGGAGAAACAAATTTGATAGCAATAGGACATTATATGCAGTTGACAAAGTTAACATAGACTTACCAAACATTCGGCTTTGTTCAAGTGGTAATTCGAGTCAAAATGGAAAGCAACAAAACATCATGACTGAGAAGGACTCACAGGGAACCCTTGTTTCCGTTTCGAATATGAAGAAAAGATCAAACTACCTTTATCACGCGTGTTTTGTGTTTTGAGGCGGCCATTTTGAATTTTTAATACGCGCGCGCGGTCTACCGGGTTGAGGACTGGAACCGAAATTTTAGAAGTCTGGGGGCGCTCTCCCCTCGATCAAAAATTCCGAAAAATCCGTGTGGGGGAACGAATGAAACAGACACTTTCCGGAATTTCATTCTTAAATTTTGGGTGTACTTCGCGAGGTTGGCCTAAAATTCCGGAAAATCAGAATAACCGGAAAATTCCATTCCATTCGACCATTCCCGCTCGGTATTCGAATTCAACATCGCCGATTCACAAGTTTCTAAATATAATATTAGTGCTCTATCGGACAAACGACTGAAATATCTTACTTTAACATTATTGCAGTGGATTGCCCTCAACAAGCTTTAGTGAGTAGTACGAAAATACATGTGACCTAGGCGAAATGTGAGCATAACCGCTCGAATGAACAGCTCCGATAGTCATTCGAAAGTGACTCTTGAACTCGTCAGGAAAATAAAGAGGTATCTAACCGAATCGTAATAATACGATAAAGTTTTATTGTCACCCTCACCTAATACATCGTTTGTTTCAACTTCAGAGTCGTCGAACAACCCTAAACCAAGTAAACAAAGGTAAAATAATCCTTCGTTTGATTTCGTATTTTCGCGCTAAACTTGATGACCTGCTAGGGGTTAGTCCAACGAAACAGAAAATACTGTTCCATTCGTATGGAGTACCCTGAATTTCAAACGGGCATATTTGGTCGAATGGAAGGCACCCTGGGATTCGTAAATTCTTGGAGGATCCGATCGCTCACCGAAAATAATAAAGTGACAACGGATTTAAATTCTGACTAGCTTTCGTCGTATGTCTCTGGCAGTTGGGGGGAACGGAAATGAGAAGTGAAAAAATAAACCGGATATTGGAAGTGCGAGTTTCGTGAAACGCGTTCACAGTGTTGCAACATGGCGGACAAAAAGCGTCCTTTTGAAAAGGCGATCGTTACAAATGTTTTGAAAAATGATTCAGCTGTCGTCGCTGCAGAGGAAGTATATGTATTGAGTCGACAAACAAATTTAAAATAATGGAATGGAGAGTGCAAACCTTGAAGTAAGGCTTAATTGATGAAGATGGCGTACGTGTCAGTCAAGCAGTGAAAACTTTTTCTCGACTTGAAAACTACAGTGAAGCGAAAGAGAAAACTTATGCGCTAGCAGCTTTTTCCAGTTCTAGATAAGGCTAAAAACATCAGATATCGTTGGACTTCTAGCTTAGTAAACCACGTTTTTTGAAATTGAATTAATCAGTGTAGTCTCACAAACACAGTTTACTAGTGAAAAAGATTTGGATTAAAATAAACATGACTGAGACATTAAATCAAACATTTTAAGGAGTACCTTCAAGTACCCATCGTGACTTCTGGCATAAACTAAGAAAAAGTGAAAATTCTTAATCGGGAAGCTCGCTAAGAAAGCCAAACTGGTGACTGTAGTTTAAAAAATTTACACACAAGCATACCTCTCTCTTTCTTCCCGTGGTTGCTTGCCCAATGGCAGTTCGCAGCCCTCCGTGTAGGCGACAATTTAGCTAGCCACAAGTATGTAGATATAAAATGGTTTTTGCCTGCATAGTTCCTCTTTTCCTCTATCAGCGAACTAGTCAAAATTTTTCTTCTCCTTGATGCCTTTTTTCTAGCATCTTTGAGGTCGTTTTAACCAATGAAATAAAACTTTGCTAAACTATCAAAAAAAGTCGAAAGGTAGATGGAACCTGTTTCTTTAATTTTATATTAATGCCTATAAAGGACGTTAAGTTTCCATAAATACATGTAATGGTTAATGAAAAAAAACTGCGGTGTGTTTCAATTTTCCGCGTGGCTAAAGCCGTTATCTGATTGGAATTTCAAAAAGCACACTAGCTTAGTTACTGTAAATGCTTCTGTAATAGATTGATCCTACAGTTGACTTTCAAGAAGTTTCAGACCACTTTTTCCAAATCATTTGCACTTTTCTGGCAATGCGAGAATTTTTTTTCCTGTACATGACAGGAATTGACCTGGCAAAAGAGAGCCTGTGAAGACAACTTTTCAATTGCACAGATGTGGAAAAAGGAGTGAATTGAAAGCTAAGATTTCTTGAGTATTTGGAAGAGCTCGAGGGGAAAGTGACCTAAAGATGGTTCATCAATTCTGAAACGCTTCGGCTGGTTAAATTCCTATTTACAAATATACCGTTTGGGAATCATAATGGCAAACCTACTGAAGCTCTCAAATCTAACAATGGAAATATAAGTGAGCATGAACGCACGATGAAGAGAAAATCTAACGGGAAACAAAATTTTGGAATAATAAGCTTCCTAAAATTACAAACTCGGCTAGGTATGTAATTTTTACCAGTCTAAACTAGCGCCTTTTTTCGAAGAATTTGGAGAACACATGGATATCGCGAAAAAGTGAGATGGTACCGCGAACATTAGGAAACACGAAATTCAATGTCGTGCACTAAGGACACTAACCGTCATTGTTTTCCCATTTTCACAGAGAAGCTGTTTAGTCAAAGGTTTGTGCAAGTAGTAAGGAAAAAATCCCTGATCATGTGTATGTAGCGGCCTTCGCATTGTTCATTTACTCCAATAAAGCTTTCGAAAGAGAGCACGACGAGTTCGACCCGATCATAATTGCAAGATGGCGGTGAAGAATTGCAAATGGCAAGCACATTTTCCACTCGGAAATATGTCACAAACTTTGTGAACAAAACCGGGGTCTCTTATTCTCGGACATGTCAGATGTTTTCGTTTTGGTTGGATTTGAACATTTTTCGCGATATTGACAGTTCAAAATGAGCGGAAGTCGTAATCAAATTGGGAAGGATTGATGAAGCATTTCAAAGAGGGTTGCCCTGCACCATCATTAGAAATCTGTTTGTTGCAATTCGATCAATTCCTGTCAAAGTCTCGTGATCAGTAAACGTCGATGCCTTTCTGATCAGAGAGTAGTTTATTTTTTGTTAAAGAGGCATTGCTGTGGTTTCAGTTCGAGAGGAGCGGTTAGGTGAAAACATTCTGTATAGTTTTCTCTTAATTTTGTGAACATTTTGCAGTTTGTTGGCTAAAACATGACTTGCTCCGAACTTCCTAGCCTTGTAGTCCCAATTTAGTAAATTTACTCTGCTAATATGTAACAGAAGACAATTTTTATGGGTTTAATGCATGTTATATGAGGCAGCTCCGAAAGGAAGACATTAGTCGTCCTTAGAAATATTCCAGTTACCGGCAGACGTTTGCCGTCAGCTTTTTATGAACAGCGCTCTGCTGTGTATCACAGCAAGTAATTGCTAGTGTCAATTATACAATAACAAAGTCAATGCGCGCGCTCTGATTGGTCAATCAGCTATGGTTTATTGTGCCGGTAAACCCATGGAAAAATCGCGCGTCTTCTAAATCATTATATAAAAGCAATAGACCACAAGTTTCTATGGTTTATAGGCTGATAAACCACTTGGGATGTTGGTAGAACACTCGAAGAATTCGTAAATCACTCGCCTGCGGCTCGTGATTCACAAATTCTTCTCGTGTTCTATCAACATCCCGCGTGGTTTATCAGCCTATAAACCATAGAAACTTGTGGTCTACTGCTTAATTAATAAGAAGGCGAAAGGAAAAAAAGAGAAAAAAGGTTTTTCTGTTACAAATACTATGCTTTTATGGTAAAACGCGCATTTAACTATGAAACCACCTGCTTTTATAAGTAAAGCAACATGGACTTGTTCACTGAGAAACGTGACACTTGAGGGAAAAAGTTTTTATGCAATCAATTCATGAAGATACCGGTATTCACAGTACGCAACCCACCATTCCATGTTAGTAGAATTACAAGTGCTGATTTGAAGACCTTGCATCTGAACACAACTTTTACCGGAATCTGACCGATATCAAAGCAACAAGCCTCGATTCTTAGTTTTACCCCTTGTTGCGCGCAAAGATCCAGAGTAAGCTTTGAAAGCAGCGAGTCACAGCCTTAGTAAATTGCTCAGTATTTGGTGCGAGAGACACAATCGCATAACACGTTTTTAGTGCTTTGCCACCAGATTTAACTCATGCCCAGGTCATTGTGGCCGTGTTTGGCTCTTCACGGGGCAAGATACTGTACTCTACAACTATCTGAAGTGTGAACAATCGGGGATGGGTGGGGGGGGGGGAGTGTTAATCGGGCAATTATTGTGGAAACCCGACAAAACAGTACAGGCTACCTGCGATGATCTAGCTAGCGTACTATCCACATGCACGACAAGCAATACCCTAAGTGACATCAAACTAAGCCGACGACAGACTATTTGATTATCTAATGTATGGTGTAAGTGACAAAGAAAAAGACCTTTAGTATTTTACGATTCCTTTTATTTTTTAATGTTAGTTTGTTTTATTATTTTAGACAGATTTAATTGCATAATATTACGTTCGCCCGAATAAACATTTCTTAGGTCCTTTGTTCTTTAGTTAGTTCTCCGGGTTTTAGGCAGCTTAATTGTGGTGATTTGGAAGACGAAGGAATGAAAGAGATACCGGGCTACAATCGTTAACTGGCCCTGTGCGGATTATACGAAATGTATTTGGCGAAATGTTGGCAGGGGAAAGAAAACTGCCCAGATTTGAAGCCGCAGTAAATGCGAGTACATTTGGTCGTGTAAAGTTCCCGCCAAATGTCACGAAAACCAAACGTCTGCTGTCTGCGATTCTCCAACTTAGGGCCTCTTCATATGAGCCCGGTAACCGGGCTGGCTCGGTTACCGGGACGAATTCTGTGGTGTGTTCATATGGGAAATTTCAGCCCGGTCGACCGGGATGAATTCAAGAAACACAACCAAAATGGTGGAACATAAATTTGCATTGTTCGTGACTGTCATAACTTTGTGGACTCTTGTAACTTTAGCTTATAAAGCTAATTCGCATACTTCTAAAGTGGAAATATATACAAGACCAAAATTATGCCCTTTTGGCCGCTATGTTGCGAGAGCGAAACTATTTTGTTTAAAAAGTTTCGTCCCGGTCACTGGGCTGGAGTGTTCATATGGGAAAATTTTCATCCCGGTTACCGAGATCTCGGTCGCAAAAAGCGAGATCTCGGTAACCGGGCCAGCCTGGCCTCTCATATGAACACATCGATATTTCTACAAAGAAAAGAGTGGCGAGGCGAGATCTCGGAAACTCAGCCAACCCGGTTGACCGGGCTCATATGAAGAGGCCCTTAGTCCCTTTTTACCCTCAACTACAGTCGGGGACCTCGAATGGTTAAAATCAAGTGACAGTGCGAATGGAGAAGAATTGATTAAAAAAACTGAAAACCAAAAACAGAAACAATTTTTCGAAACTTCATTAAAAGCTGCTCTAGAAAATTAATTAAATAGAAAAATATACAAACAGATTTATTATATGACCGAGAAAATTATTTCGTTATGATTGGGTGAGAATTTATCCTTTATTTTTAATTTGCATTTCAGGGCGCGTTTGAAATTTTCTCAGTTGGCATTAATATATTATTAATTATAACAATTATAATTTCCTCAAATGCAGTTGGTGAATAAACTGCGGTATTTTGCTCCGATTGATCTGCAAAGTTGCATTCGGACAGTGTAATCATATCGGACAGTTGGTTGTAATCAGACACCTGTAGTCGGACAGTTCTACTACCATCAATAACGGTAATAGGACTGAGAGGAGTCCAGATCGGTCTGTAATCATAGGAATGATTAACAAAATCGGATGACCACAAAGTGGTAGTCCGATTTATTAATCACGGGTATGATTACAGACTGAATAGGACGACACGATTTCCTGTTAACAATTAATCTTAACAATTACAATTTCCCATAAAAGTAAAAGTTTCATTTGAAGAAGAGCTTTTACATGTAAGAGGGTCCCCTATACCTCTCCTGAAAACAGTTTCACGCATAAGTAATTAGCCTTTTCACGCATCACGAAAATTGCAAATCTCACATAAAAAACACAAATTCTATTCACGTTTCGCACAACATATTTAAGCAATAGAGCACTGGCTTTTTCTGTGCTCACATAGCCTCATCTAAATTCTAAACACGAGTAGCGTCGAGAGAATTCGAGACACTTCTGCAAACCCGAGACGTAGTCGAGGGTTTGCATAACTTTCGAGAATTCTCCCAACCCTCCGCGTCTTATGATGAACTCTGTAACACGGAAAATGTGCTCTATTGCTTTTATAAAATAATTCTTAAAAATACGCGCGAATCTGAAACGTCACAACCGTGTTTACATACTCTCATCTAAACACACCTGTCGACCAATGAGAGCGCGCGTAGTGGCTCAGTTATTTTATAAATACCGGTAAAAAGAAAATCATTGCAAAAATGTATTTAAACATGTCAGTGGTTGTTCACATTCTAAATGTGTTCTTTCTCGAATCTTTGAGTAGATCGCAATACAATGACTATTTTTTAAAATTTTGTTATTTAGTAACGCTTTTTTTCCTTCTCAGTAGCATGCATAAACCTTCAATTCTATCACAGATTGTTCTTTGTGGACAACGGATGTTCATTGGTAGTTGAAGAACGTTTGCCAGTACAGGAATGTCTTGTTTTTGGACTCTGCCAAACGCTCGGTTTCGTCAACGTTTTCAAGATCAAATCTTGCATACGAACTGTACGGAAAATCAGGGTTCTTGGAACGGCAGCTCTCCCACAAGACCAAGAATTCTTCATCAGAAATTATTTTACTATCATACGCTAGTAACAGCATCTCTCTTGTTTCACGAAAAGACATTTTTCACAGGTTTTTTTCAAGCTTTCAAGGCAGGTTTCGAATGGGTTGCTGTCGCAAAAATACTTCTTTCCTTAAGTTTGGATTTTGGCGGGAACGGCGGCGCCCTCTTACCCAGGCTCGCTCGTTTGTAGACGTCGCCGTCGCCCGAAAAACGTCTGGTGCTTAAGTTCCCTATTAATAACGCTACTTAAGTATCATGTATGTGAATGATGTTACACCCTCTACGCCGAGATTATTGATCATGATCTGCTCCCTCGCATTGATGTTAACCCTGATGGTCTTTGTCTTAACCGTATTGATCTTAAGCCCTAGTTTAGATGAGACAGCTTCAAGCTTAGTGGTTTTCGCCTGCATCTGAGTATGAGTATGTGCCAGAAGTACCAAATCATCAGCAAAATCGAGATCTTCAAGTTGTTTTACAAGGGACCTTTGAATTCCATTTCTTGAGCCAGTTGTCGTCTCTTTCAAATACAATAACCAGCAAGAAGGAAAAGGAATGGCGATAGGAGGCAGCCCTGTCTTACGCCTGATTCGAGACTGAAGCTGGGTTAGTAAAGCCTTCCTCATGAAGAATACTCCAGTTCGTTCCCTCGATCGTACGTGTTCTCAACAAGTGATATGATCTTGCCAGGGATTCCGTAGTTGGCCATCAGGTCCCACAGGACGGTATCCGTTCATTTCGCCCCCACCAAAAGTCACTTCGCCCCATACAGAAGTTACTTTGCTCCATACAGAAGATACTTTCGATAAATATTTTCTCTCTTTTCGCTCGGTTCTCAGTGAAAGAGACAACTTGTTCATTTCAACATGGTCTCAGATACAGATGATTACCGAACTGGACGTTAGCGAATCGTCTCAGTTCGTTAGCGAACTAGACGTTAGCGAATCGACTCAGAACACGTTAGCGAACTGGACATTTAATAGCGAAACGACCGGCTACCGTTACCAAGGGTAAGCGAACGTGACTGGAAGCTGCATAAGTTAATACTGTGAACTGACATAAGTTCAATGTCATTCTAATGCACTAGTCAGTTGTAACCCAGACCCCCAAACCCCCGCGGAAAGTGCGCATTTTACGGAGCAATAGCGGGGGAAATAAGGAGATTTTACATTGATTTCTTCCACAGGTCCCTGGAGGAATACCAGACAGACCGACCGGCAGACAGACAGACAGACAGACAGACAGACCGGCTGACAGACAGACAGACAGACATGTTTATTTGGAGTCTTACACAATAAGTAGTATATCCACAACAATTTCCAAATAACTAAAAATTACAAACAACAAAAAAATATCAATGGCTGAAATGTTATTAATTAATTACGTCTTAGCGTATTTACTTTTTGCCGTCTTCCTCTTTCCT
>JAHPZR010047120.1:15000-20725 GCA_019787425.1 Platygyra sinensis | reverse complement strand
CATGGACCTGGTCCATGGACCGGTCCATGGACCGGGTCCATAGGGTGGTCCATGGACCAGGTCCATGGGGTGGTCAATGGACCCCGGTCCATGTTTTGTATACGTCCTCTTCAGCATGGAGATTTTGCTTTCCGTTTACTAGCTTAGTTTTTTTCTGATTTCTTCCAACCTTTCGCCAAGGCGCTTTCCTAATTGAAATGAATCCTTCGACAAGGAACAAGGCAATAGTAGACAAATGTAAACAGATGCATTGTTAATGCCAGTTACAATGAGCCAAGTCAAGATGACATCTCTGATAACGGCACCAAGGCTAGGCGGATGTTTTGGAAAAGAGGGCACTAGTGATACTAATGTGAGAGCGTCAACATCAGTACTTGATCAATATAATTGACCCTAAAACACAAGACAGGAACTTTGAACACATCATAAATCTGTAATCTCACGACTTTAAAGTTATAAAAATGATTTGCACCAAGGCATTAATTAAATTTTGCGTCGTTAATTTTTTTTTGTAACCTTTATTTCCGTGGTTTTTTCAGTTCCGGACTTTTTAAATCGCGGAAATTAAATTCCACGAAAATTAGTACCAATATTGTATATGCAACTCATCACGTAAAAACAAAGAAAATCACAAGCGTGAAGGAGGTTTGAATACCCGATCTTAATTAGCATAGATTTTGACGATTTTACTTCTCTGTTTACTCCTTAGTTTTTGTTTCAAACTCTTACGGCTTTTCTGGCGGCCAGAAATGTCATCTGATGACAGTCATTGACGGTCCCACATGACGCCTACAGCTCGAAACATTTGTACCCGTGCCGTTTTCGCCACCTCTTCTTTTAATTTTGGCTTTCCAACCTATTCAGTTGTTTTCACACTGTTGTTACGGAAGACGACGTTTTCAAAAAACGTAGAGCAGAGCTGTTTGACTGTGGTTTGGCAAATGACACGTTGGCGTGCATCATGTCGACACCATGTTTTTGTTTTGCTCCGTTCAGTTGCTTTGGATCATTTACAAATTAATTTTGCCTGGCTTCGCCAGAGACTGGGGTCGCTTTCCTTCAAGAAGACTACAGTACACATCAATTTGCTAGCGCTTGAGTATTTTTTTTTTCTTGAGATCGGTGTTTACGTTATCCCTCTCTTTGTTGACTTTGTTCGTTATCTGACATTCTCACACCACAGGATTCAAATATAGATTCTCACGCATAAAGTGTTTTGACTATTTTGTGTGTTATATATGCTGCTATGGTTTAGATCAGGCATTATTTCATCATTTGGGGGTATTTGGTTAGGTGTCCCACTAACACGATCGCTCTTCAAAGACAATCAATCAATCAATCAATCAAAGACTTTATTTTACTTCGAATTAATTGATAGCAAAATTGCTAATATCTCCGAAGAAAATAAATCTATAAAATAATTAAAGTAATCAAAAGATGAAATAAATAGATAATTAAATAAAAATAAATTTTAAATATTATGTACAAGTATTGTATTATGTTGTATTGTATTGTATTATGTATTATGTACAAGTATTGTATGTACAAGTGTTCAGTACTTCATATTGCACAACTTCTTTACTACTGCGAGAAAGATAATTTATGCAACCTGCTCGATTCAGCCCGACCTATCCAATCGAACAGTTCGGCAAACGAACTCAATCGAACATAATCGAACTCACAATAAAATTTTGCCAATCGAACACAATCGAACGTTCGATTACCGAACGATTGGTAATCGAACTCAATCGAACGTTCGATTACCGAACGATTGGTATAATCGAACGTTGGATTAACGAACGCCGCATCGCATGATAGGCACGTGGTATTGGAAAATTCCCAAGGTGAATGTGAAATCACATTGACATTTTTGCAGTATGATGTTCAGTTCCTGGTTATTCAATAAAAGCTGACAATGATTATATTCCACGTGTTTTACTCAGTTTGAGGCGTCAAGAGACAATTGCATTGGATTAGTTCGATTTTGTTCGATTATATTGGTTCGATTGGTTCGAAAATCGAACTCACAGCAAAATAGGTGTTCGATTTTGTTCGATTGCCGAACCCAATCGAACGATTGGAGTTCGATTGGGTTCGATTGGTTTTTTGTTCGGTTTTGTTCGATTGGATAGGTCGGGATTCAGGCAGGCAGATTTTTTATTGGTCGAAATTAACAATGCCAAGTCCACGCGTCCAGCCATGAGTTCGGGCGAGGAGCGCGGGCTCCTTTCCCCAACAGCGGCTGGTAATCGAGCCTAGAGAAGACCTCGAGGACCTCCAATTACCGGCTCGGGAAACGGTTCATTGTCATTAGATATTAAAACAATCGCATTGTGAATTAACTGTCAGAAATTGTGTGATCATTTACGATGTCAAAGACTTATTGACCTTTATAGCTTACGTATTGACCTTTATAGCATAGTTTTACATTGTGTATTGATCTGTATAAGACAAGAGAGCGCAAATGAACGGTGCCGCAATACCTTAAAGCATCTTCTTTATCGAATACCGCAATCAGCCAAAAAAATGGAAAAACCGCATACCTCAGGGCAAGATGATACCGCAATCACACCGCATGTTCAAATTTCAGTTACTGAAATACCGCATGAAAAAATGTTCAATACCGCAATACCGTAAACCCTAATGTCCCCGCCATTAAGCAGTCAAACCTGTTAGTACATTTCTCGAGGGCTTTGAAAAGATGGTCAATCGGTTTCTTTCTGTCCAATTGATGTTTGACCCTGAGATTTCTTTCAATTTCTGAATGCCAATGTTCACTACTCCGTGTCTAAGGCATCGAGTGGTGAACCCTTTCATTACAGACATGAGGTCTCAACGGACTCACCATGAGTTGGCTCTTTTTCTTTACACAAACACTTAGTTCTATTGTTATTGTTATTACTATTCTCTCTCTTTCTTTCTCTCACTTCTCTAGTAATCCTACCCATTGTGTTAAAAGTGATGATATTTTTTTTTTCTATATTGTTTTATCAACTATGTATTTCTAATTAACATTTTTTTTTTTCACTTTTGACTTGACAATGAATTTATGTAGTGTCGAAAGGTCGTTCCAAACCTTGCTCTATATATTTTTTAAAGAGTTTTTAAAAGGTTTTCTTATGAACTTTGAGAATACTTTAGTGTCGACATTTGCTACAAAATTTTTTTCAAAACCCCTTCTAACAAGACTGTCATTGGCCTATGACTGTTTGGATCACAGCAACCAACCGTATTTTTGCAGCTAATTTCGTATTATCGCAAAAAGCATTTCTCATGACAACCTTATAGATCCAATCGCTTTTCGAACAACCGCTGGCTGACCTGTCCAAACGGGGTTGCATTATACAAGATCAAGCTTCACGATTTCTGTCAAAGAGCATAATTATCAAAACTTACCGGACGAAGTAAACGACGCTCACTCCTACTATGTGGCAACTTGTGAAGTGTGTCTGATAGGTTGCGCAATGCATTTTAGTGACTTGCGCGGTGCATTCCGGTATACATGGCGGTAATCCCACTAATTTAGCTTTTAAGTCATTTTGGGCAACCTGTTACTGTATGTATACCTCCTGCTCCCTAACATTTGTAATTTTGTAAGCTTCACAGTAGGAATAAACGTTGTTGTTGTCCCAAAATAGGCCCGCGGACAGCTGTTTGGTTAGGTACAGCTTGTATGTGTAATTAGCTCACCCCAGTCACTAAACAATACAAGTAAATGTTTTAATAACATGTCAATAACATTTGATGTATTGACACAAAATAAAAATGATTTCAGGTACATATCAAAATCTAGCTAGCAGGCAAACGTTATGTGTTAAATTTGATTTTCTCAAACGACTTCACATAGTCAGAAAATTGCTAGCCGGGGGTAACGTAAAGAGATTCGAATGCTGTCTTTTGTAGCGGTAGCCCTTCATCAAAGCAATTTGCTGGCCCACCGACACGGCACCAAAATTCCTTTACCGTAAAGAATTGCAGACGACAACCATTGTACAGTTGGGTTGGTAAACCAACCCATATGTATAGAAATTATCGTCTGCAGTTTACTTATTTCTGTATCCTTGTATACTTTTGGTCATTTTGATGGCAATTTAATAGGGTTTCGATCGCCACGGTTAGATGTTTTAAGGATGACGACGGGGTGACTTCTAATTACCGTAATTATTGTATTTGGTTAGGCTCGAGAGGACATCGGTTTTTCACCCAAAGTCGTCTGCAAAAACGTTATTTCCGCCTGGACTGGCCGTAAAGAACGTGCTAACAAAGCGGCAAAGAAAGCGGCGAGGCCGTAGCTTGCAGAACAGGGAAAAAGAGGCGAAAGCGAAGCAAGCGCGAAGCGCAAGTTGCGTGCGAGAGAAGGGAGCGCGATTTTGTTAGGGATTTTTTAGCACTCCTCCCCTCGTACGCAAATAGCGCTTCGCGCTCGCCTTGCTTTCGCCTCTGTTCGCCTATAACACGCAAAAAACTACGCCTGTTCTGTAGGCTAGCGAAGCCGAGATAACGAGAGCCAGTTAAATGCAGCTATGAGCCTGGGAGAGAGACAATTGTGGAGACGCGGTGGCACAGAAGACCGGCATTTTTGTTAGTCCAGAAAGCTGGCGCACTGGCCATTGCTATTAGATCAGGAGGCTAACAAATCAATCAAAATTTTCGCTAATGTTTTTTCTCCCAAGGAACAACAGTGATTACAACGGAGATATTTGGCGTGTGAACAGGAAATAATTGAGAAGGCTAACATTTCAATTAAATTTTTCGCTAATATTTATCTCCCAAGGGACAGCTCCAAGGAACAACACTGATTACAACGCAGATATTTGGCGTGTGAACAGAAAATAATTGAGAAAGCATTGTCGAAGCGTTTTCGTGCCTGAATATTCAGCTTCGCGAATAACACGAAATTGTCAACTGCCAAACACGAGGAAGAAACAGCCGTGAACAATTTGCTTCATGAGCTCGAGAAAGATAATTGTGGTAGCTGTTTTCCCAAAAGGCTATTAAAGCAGAAGTTTAACCGTGTGTGTCACTGTTTGAGTTCACGGCTGACCGAAGAATTGTCGTCTTCGAGAACCGGTATCGTTGTTATTTCGCTGTTAAAGTGCATAATCGACGACCAAATTTCAGGAATATTATCGCTGAACTTCACAGCATGGAAGTGTCTTCTGATGTTTTATGTCCTTTTCCTGTTTGGGGACTTCGATCGCGGCTTGCTTCGCTTTCTGTAGGCTTGAGTAGATGAAATTATGAAGTCCAAAGGCGTTTCTTCTTTTACGTGCACAAGAATGGCACACACGATCAGATGATGGGTCTGAGTTTTCTGTTTCTAGACAAATTTCTGAAATTTCAGATTTCTGGCAATGTGCCAGTTTGAAATCTTCCCGGGAAAATCCTTCCCGCTTTGAGACCTTGGAAAGGTTTTGATGGCAGTATTTAATTTCTCTGAATTTGATCTTGAGCAGACAACAACAAAGCCCATAATTCTCGTTTACGCTTCTCTTGGTTCCTCCCTAGAGAGGCTTTGACCTTCGCCGTAATCGAGCCGCAAACATCGCATCCGAGATCGGATAGTTTTGTTTTCATAGACTCTACAGAGCTCATCAGCATCACAGTAACTTTTCCCAGCCAAGTTGGCCGGAAGTTTCTTATTACGATCTACCGTAGAATTTCGATAGTAACGGGCCCCATTCAGACTTTCGGATTTAGCAGGCAAAAGGTGCCGTTACTTTCG
>JAHPZR010047120.1:0-10000 GCA_019787425.1 Platygyra sinensis | reverse complement strand
CTGTTGTGAGACATCACTAAATGTAACTAAAACCATTATTCCATATTCATTCCACATTGATAAATCCAAAGAGGACATTTTTTTCTACGTTGCAAATTCACATAGTTCAACCTTCGTTGCGCCGGGAAATATCGAAAGCAGTTTTGCCAAATACATTTTTCTTTTCTTTTGCAACTATAAAGGACTTTCTAAAAGAATACAACGTTCGCCTCAATGAGGAATTTTCTTCGGCGTTTCATTCATAGCTGATGGAAATGATGCGAGAGCGGGAAATCCGCTCTGCACGCCATGGTATCACGAACTACTTTGCTGCCACGCGAGTAGCTGCGAGGAGCACTCGAGTTTCATTCTATCATGCATTCTGATTGAACAGGGAGAAAACAAAAGTCATTACGTCACAGAAATCGTTTTCTGGCTCGGGTTCGTTATTTTCGGCGGAACCAGTGACAGCCGGAAATACGTCTGCGTTCGCAGGCTAGCGAGCTGGCCGCTGGACACCGGTATTTTTGAAACTATTTAAGCAATAGACCACAAGTTTCTATGGTTTATAGGCTGATAAACCACGCGGGATGTTGATAGAACACGAGAAGAATTTGTAAATCACGAGCCGCAGGCAAGTGATTTACGAATTCTTTGTCAGTGTCTCGCAGATCAATTATTTGCCGAAGCCGAAGGCTTCGGCAAATAATTGATCTGCTCGCCTCTGACAATTCACGATATTTTGCTCAACCTCGTCTAATACTTGTTAAATATATGTAAGGTAAATTGCGAACGATTTTATAGTTTCAGCCTGAGGATTGCATCAGCACATCGAGGTGTAAGATGGTGTTATGATGAAATAGTTCCTAAATCTCTAGTATACGCATGTGAAATTTGAAAAGTTTTGTTTCTAACTTGATCTCCGAAGACACAGTTAACCATTTTCACTTTTGCATAGCTAGGGTCTCCACTTATAAGGGTTTGCATAATGTCTCAAAGTATAAGTATAAGCAAAATCACTCTGGCATGAACAATAAATATGATATTTGTTGCTGATCATAATTTTTTTTTTCTATCTGAATTGTCTTTTTCTCGATTGTGGACTACAGGAGCTGTTATTGGGTTCAAGCAACGGCTCTTTGGTTGACTCGACCTTAATACGCACAGCATTTACTCCATTCTTCATGCAAGCACGAGCAATATGTCCTCTTGTATATAACAGCTGCATTTGGATCGCACGTGACCAGCCATAATTTCCAGACGAAAAACAATAATTCGACTAAGGAGGCGAAAGCGAATTTGGCATAAAGGAGGACGAACACGCGAATTTCCACTGGAGTACGGCGAAACTGCAGAATTCTTGAAAACGGAATCTACAGCTGGTGAGGACGGAGAAACAGAAAAATTCTTGGAAACGGAATCTACAGATTGGGGCAGTTGCTGTAGAACTTGTACACTATCCTTCTCCGCAATTTCATGTGCTAAGGCCACTTCCAAGGCTTGCTGAAATGTGCGAGCTTCGCTTTGGAGCTTTTTACGGGTCGCTGAATTTGGAATGCCGCACACGAACTGGTGTCGAAGAGAACGGTTCATGAATTACCCGAAATTGCAAGTCGACGCCAGTTGTCTCAAACAGGCGCTGTAAAAAGACATGGTTTCGTGTTCTTCTTGAAAGCAGCGATGGAATCCAGGTGGTGTGGACGCTACGATCGCAAAGCATCAGGCTGGATGGGATCTATATGATTCTGCGAGCTCCAAACGTTAACGTTTACAATGCTGCTGTAGTAACTCACATAGCTGCTTAAATGTTTTGTCTTTCGGGTTCACCGGACTGCACAAATCACGAAGAACGCTGCAAGTCTTCTTGCCAATCACAGAAATCATAACGGCCACCTTTTTCTTTTCTGCTGTAGCGATAACTGCTTCCGATGAACTCGCTGGGTAACTTCCAATGCTGTTTTCAAAAACAGAACTGATCAAGTCTTTCCGAGCAAACTTTGCATGTCTCGGTCGTAAGATTAAATTATCCAATAGCACCCAATACTGGCGAAGCCATGGCGGCGACAACCACTAGCGTGAAAAACACGAAACAGCGAAACACTGTTGGAACGAATCCTGCGCTTTATAAGTAACCTGGGAAGTAAACGAAGTAAAATCTATCCCATCCTAATCGTCAAATGCAGTGTTATACCGAGGGAAACGGAACCGTATAAACAAAATAAATCAACAACACGATTACACATAACACTCTATTTTTATCCAGGTCTAGCGCCGGGTACATGCGCATTACAAGTGCTATTACGCAACAATAACCTATTATATAACAGAACGGATATCCGTAGCGTACGTTTTAGAGTGAGACCTCACATATGAATTCCGTTCCTTTCCACTAAGATAACACATTTTACAACGCTGGAAATATAAAAGGCGTTTCCTTCAACTCGAGTAACACACTTTAAAACGAGGGATATATAATTTTCGCTCCCTTCCACTCGGGCAACACAGTTTAAAATGTGGTAAATATAAAATTGCTTCTCTTTCACTCCAAAAAAAAACCACCGTTTAGAACGTTAGAAATTTCAATTCCGTCCCTCCTTACTTAACTAACCCATTTTAGAACCAAGGAAATGTAGTTGTGTTTCTTACCACGCAGGTAACCCGGGGCAGGTAATACAATTTGGAACGCCGGATGGAAATATAAATTGCTTTCTCTTCACTAAGGTAACCCGCAGTAGAACAAGGGAAATATATATTGCGTTCTATTTCACAGGAGTAACACTATTTAGAACGATGGAAGTATAAATTGCTTTTTCTTCCACTCAGGTAACAAGCGTTAGAAGAGAGGAAATATAAACTTTTTCCCTTCCACTCAAGTAACACAGTTTAGAACGAAGGAAATGTAAATTTTCCTTCCTTCCACGGGAGTAACACATTTGAGAACGAGGGAAAGATAAATTGCGTTTTGTTTTACTGGGGTAACACATTTTAGGACGAAGGAAATGAATTGAAATTGCGTTCCCCTCTACTCGAGTAACAGGCTTTACGAGTGCAACATATACCCGTTTTAGCAGGGTTAACAGTCTTTTCACAAAGGAATAGGTACTGAATTTGCCTTTGCCTATTGCGTTCTCTTTCCCTCAGCTAACATGATTTAACGAGGTAAATATATCTCTTTTACTTGGGAAACAGGCTTTTATTTTCGCACAAGTCTCGGACAAGATTTATTTATAACAAGGGCAAGAGTATAGTGCCGAAATTTAGGCAATTTCGTCCAAATTGTCAATATGTTAACATCGTATCAGATGAGATAATTTGTATTTTTATGACTAGCGAAAAGTCGCCCATTCTTGAAGTCGGGACGACGCGACTGTATTTTCGGGCGAGCAATCGATATTTTCCAGCGAGGATTTCATCGCACTCAATCAATCAAACGCAATCTTTAGTGCACGCAATACTGCTCAGGTCGGTTTACGCTTCACACCTTTTAACAAAACTAATCTAACATACAAACATCGCCCCTGCTAATGTGACATTTCACCTGCTAATTTGCTACCATGTTTTCCAATGTAATTTATGCTGTTTCTCACAACTGTTTCTTGAAACAATTGTGTTCTTGAAAAAATGGAGGTTGACTGCATGTATGTGAGCATAAACTGTAAATTGAAATAGAGCTTGTACGCAATCACGTCACTGTAAAGATGGAAATAGCTTTTAGCTGGCTTATTAAAAAAAAAAGAGGCTATTAAATTTGGGATGGGTTCGGGTACAAAAAAAAAAGAACCAATAGTTCCATAAATGTCATAGAAATAAGCAAGCTTGAAATTGAATTCTATTGTATTATATGAAGCCTTCTTTTCTCTCTTAAGGCATGAGTTTCTACAGCTTCGTACTCACGTATTTTTAAGGGATTAGTATCTAACAGAAGGAACTTACTGTTTAAGGAACTTACTGTTTAAGTAAAAAGCCTCCCTTCGCATCAAAAAATGACAAAACTACAAGGTACTCAACGAACGCGACGAGTGTAGTAAGTAAGTAAGTAAGTAAGAACTTTATTTAGGTGTCAAAAACCTTGTAGCCTGGGTGATACCCATACTAATTAGGGGACACAACAAAAAAAGAATGCTAACAGTAATAAAAGTAACAAGTATGTAGTGTTAAAAATGATCGCTTATTAAAATCTCTAACTAATTTATATAAATTCACAGACTTTCTACTCAGCGGGGCCTGGGAACTGCTAACAAAGAAAATAACTTTAAGCCGAGATATCAACGCAGAAAAAATAAGGCTGCTCTTTCCGGAAAGCAATTAAGAAAGGACAATTTTATGCCAATGTATTTTGTTTTGAAGAAACAAATCATTAATATTTTTAGTACCAGTAATGTTAGCGACAGCATATTGTTTCATTTAGGAAATGTTTAATTATTAAGAATTTGACGGACACACAGGATAACAGTTCAAATTAATCTCTTTCTAACGTCAGATTTTGCAAATAAAACTGAATAAATTCCTTGGTAGAAGATATGTTAATATTTCTCAAAGGGAAGTTGCTGTCAAGTGATGTCTTTTTTTCCAAAGACCAATGAGTTGATACCAGTTTTTAATTTCTTTCTGTCAATCAATCGATTGTTATGTTAAAACGAACTTTTACCACTAAACAATGGACGAATATTAACCGTAATTTAGATAACATTTTGCGTCTTAAGTTTAATTACGGGAAAATTTCTGAACTGAGGAGATAATACCCTAAGAAACACATGACAAACTTGCCAAGCCCACCCTAATTGGTAGCTTTTTGTCCTCTTTTGTTTAAAGTCGTGGTCTTTGATCGTAAGTTCCGTGCTCTGCATTAACCTTAAGCTTCACTTTAGAAAAGGAAGAGCGTTTGTTGGTCAGGACACTCTTTTTGATTAGTTTTAAAATTCTTAGAATTTATTTCATCAGAACGAATTTCCATGTATTCTCACTCGGCGAAATTTTATTATTATGTAAACATTTAGAGGCCCTACCTAAAGAAATGCGGTTGAGCATGCGCTTTTTGGAAACTTTACATGTGTCAGCAACTTCTAGCAGTAGTGACGTGAGCTTCAATAAACTGTCAAGTTTTCCTTCTGTCGATTTTACGTCTCAAGTTTAATTAGGAAAATTTCTAAACTGCAGCGATAATTCTCTTAGAAACAAATAGCAAACTTGCCTAGCCGACCCCAGCTGGTAGCCGTTTCGTCCTCTTTATTTTGTTTTGTTTCTTTGATCGGAGTTTTTGTGCTCAGTATTAACCTTAAGCTTTACTTTGGAAATGGAAAAACGTTCGTCAATATGTACACTCTTTCTGGTTGGTTTTTATGTTTCTTAAAACTTCTATCATGATGAAGAATTTCTAGTTTTTCTCCCTCGGAGAAAATTTTCCGTTAAGTAAACAGTCAAAGGTCACCCTAGACAAATGCAGTTGGGCATGCGCTCTTCCCAAGCTTTGCAGGTGCAAGCGAGTCCTAGCAATTGTGACATGAGCTTCAATCATACTGCTTTGCCAATTAACGGCTGTCATTTTCAAAATTATTTGTTTCATGCTCAGGACTTCTTAAAAGGAGGCAAAGTAACAAATATCATTCAGTTCTTTACAGAGAGCTAGCGTGTAAGAAGGTTTCGCTTATCGCGGAAGACTGATCGTTCGAAGAAAGATATCTAAGGAGAAGATTCAAGCGCGGTAAATTTTCTTTCTTTGATTCATTGTCAGCAGCTACCTGTTATATAATATTACATTGTGATCCCCGATTTTCCAGCCCCAGGCAACTTGAAGAAATAGGTTCTTTTTTAAAGTCTTTTAAAGTCCGACAGGCTTAAAGGTTGATTTCGTAAGACACAACGATTATTTTGCGTTAGACAATTCAACGACGTTAAATCCGAGAATTCGTATCGGATCCCTTCGATTTACTTTTCTTCCTTGCTGTTTTGATAAAGTGGAGTCAAAAGAAATGTGTTTGAGTGACTCAGCCTTATTTATCCCCTTGTTACATTTTTCTCCATACCTGCATTTACTCATTACCCACATTTATTCAGTTACATCTTCAGCCCTTATTTTACCAACTAGTCATTTTGTTACTAAGTTAAGACTGTCGTTTCATTGATGAAACATCATTTCTGACATCATTTCCTGGAAAAAGAAAAGAAAATTGTAATTATCCAGCGTTTGGCACCAGGATAATGCAAAGTGCTTTACTATTACTGTTATTGTTACTGTTACCGTCACCGTCACCGTCACCGTCACCGTCACCGTCACCGTCACCGTCACCGTCACCGTCACCGTCACCGTCACCGTCACCGTCACCGTCACCGTCACCGTCACCGTCACCGTCACCGTCACCGTCACCGTCACCGTCACCGTCACCGTCACCGTCACCGTCACCGTCACCGTCACCGTCACCGTCACCGTCACCGTCACCGTCACCGTCACCGTCACCGTCACCGTCACCGTCACCGTCACCGTCACCGTCACCGTCACCGTCACCGTCACCGTCATCGTCCCCGTCCCCGTCATCGTCATCGTCATCCTCATCCTCATCCTCATCCTCATCGTTATCGTTATCGTTATCGTTATCGTTATTGTTATTGTTATTGTTATTATCTGAATACTCCTTCAGAAGAACGAATATTTTATCACTATGTTAACCTGTTACTACTACTTATGGCCTCAACTCTTTTCGTTACTTTGCACCTAAGTACTGGAACTCCCTACCTAATAATGTAAGATCTGAGTCTACTTCATCAAACTTCAGAAGACTCCTAAAAGAGATCTGTTTTTAGATTTAACGATGTGTTATTTCTTACGCATGTACATAGATTTATTTGATGTAGGTATTTAGATTTTGTGTACATAAATAGATTTTTTCTTTTTAATTCCCGAAGATATTATCGATACAGTATCCGCCACTGTCACAGCTGGCTGTGGGTAAAACAAGAAAAGGTCGTTCGTTGGATAGGTGTCGATAACACACACAAACTAACAATTATGTTTCATTCTGATTGCCATGTCCAACTACGTAGTTTAAAAGAAAATATAAAAACAAACGGTCGCCAACAACGGATCAAACGAAACACTCACGAGGTTTTTGTCTGGAAACACTTCCAAGGGGTTATTAATTCTTGTTGTTTCTTGGAATTGCTTCTTGTACGGTGAAAGTTCCCAAAATAAACAACATCAGGACCAAACATAGCTTCGCTCCCATAGCTTTCTTTATAACTGAGAACTACCAAGCAATTCAATATTTTCTCACCTACCTCAGATAACACGTTATAAAATTCCCGCGTTCGTATATGATTTGGCATGAAATAAAGAGATGCTACACAGTCAAGTACAGTTAAAAATCGTTCTCGACATTTTGAATATTTTCCCAATGCCTGTGATACATGTAGTCTACTGTTCAAAAGAATGGTCTCACGAATTGTTAACCAAGTTACTAAGCTCAAGCTACATGTACAATAATATGAAGAGTTAGATTAGGGTCACAAGTGTCTGACAAAGCTAAGGAATATCAATTAACACTTACGAAATAGAAAACATGTACCGTGTTTCTATCGAGTTTTAGTAGAATTCTACTAGTATACTACAATGTAATGCAAATGCTGCAATCTGATTGGCTGAGCTACTCGTATACTATCAGCCATTAGAGTGCAGTTGGCTGCCGGTCGTCCTCGAAATGCGATGTTGTTATAGTTTTTCCGAGGTTTTGGAAGGAAATTTAGATGTAAACATGTAATTAAATTCCTGAGAAAACTAAAAGAAGCACATTGACGGTTTCTTGACTTTAAAAGCTTGAAAATATTGAGAAAGCGGGTACGCGCGTAAACAACTGCAAATTTGCCAAGGACAGTTCAATACGTGCAACTTTGCCTAAGCGTAAAGTCCAATAATGCGTGGAAAAAATCATAGGAAACCGTTATTTTTGTTAATTTCAGTTAGAATTCTACTAAAACAATTAGATTATTCGCTCTCGATTTCTATGAGGCGATAGTTGATTCAGCCTTCGGCCTCATCAACTATCACCTCATAGAAATCTCGAGCTCATAATGTAATTGTTAAATAGAAACACGAGTGGAAGTCTGGGAGAACGATAAATGTTGTGGGAACACAAGCCGCACAGGCGAGTGTTTCCACAGCTTTTTCGAGTTCTCCCAAACTTTTACGAGTGTTTCTATAACTCAATAGAAAAACGGAGTACTTGTTTTCTATTTCTTTAAAAAACACCACGACGAGAAAAAGGAAAACAACTTCTTAACTTTGATTATCAAAATGTAAATTCTCTTTGCTCGCGCCATCACTACGTCAACAGCGCGCGCTAGTTCTGTGTCTCCATCGAGTTATACAAACACGATTTTTAACCAATCAGCGCGCGTGCTTTCTAAGGACTGTTTTCTACTATTTTCTTTACTGCAAATAGATGAGTTCTTTCTGCAATATACAGTTATTTGCATGATGGTAATGCAAGTTTTATACGTGATTGATCAAAGTTTACTTTACTCAAGATTTTGAATATCTGTAGGCCCAATAAGACGGTACAGCTTTAATTGCCACATGCACATAAATATGAGACAAGCACATGCAACAAATTGCTTCTTGCAACTGTGACATATTGGATCACAAATGATGCAGGGTTCAAATGTTTTAAAACCTTGCAGAAATTGTAGCCTCATACAATGTTCAGTGATGAAAGATTGTATAAAACCTTTGCACAACGTGACCATAACCTATTAAATGTACAAAAGGCACGCATAATGAAGTTGTACCCTCTTAATTGGCTAAAGGTTCCGTTATATAGAGGTGATTGATGCATGTACTGTAGGGAGATGTGTATTTTTTCCCATGTATAGACATGACGTACATTTAAATACTAGCCTTTGCAGCTAAATTTAGCATTAAAATTAGTGGTATGGAATATGTTTAATACCAAGTAATGGACCCTTAGCCTCAATTTCTGACTGTAAAAATACATGAGATGAATCTTTCACATTGTTTGCAATTCTTCCTAACAAAGATAATACATGTATTATCGCAGGCTCAACTGTTATTACAGCTTTCCGTATACAGATACAGATAAAGATACAGATACAGCAACTGAGCTTGAGTTTGACCAACACTGACCTCTGGCATGTCTTGTGTTGTGCACAGCTAGAACAAAGTTAAGATTTAAGATTTTGTATTTTCATGCTGTTTTGATACTATTTTTAACTATTTTCACATTAGTGTTATGCTATTTTAACACTATTTCTATACTATGTTTACTGTATTTTTATACTGTTTTATACTTTTTTACTGCAATTTTTATGCTGTTTTTATTATATTACTGTATGCCATTTCTAGACTATTTTAAATCTATTTTCATATGTTTGTGTTGTATTTGAAATATTGTTTTCATATGTGATCTATTTAGATTTTTAAACTGTTTTAAGTACTATTGAAATATATTTTGAGACAGTGGATTTCAATAGTGTTTTAACACCATTAAGGTCAGTCAAAAAGTATATTAAAAATATAATTTTGCACCTATTTTAAATCTGTTTTGTGCCAAATACTTTTAAAATTGTCATTAAAACTATACTTTAAAAAACTATTTGTGTCCTGTTTTTATTCCGAATGCTGTGTTCCTTGAAAGATTTAAAAGGTATTTACAGCCTATTTTAGTTATATATTTTTTTAAACTTAGCAAAGGATTTCGAGTTTTGGAATTTAAACTATATTTTCAAAAGTTTTTTTCAAAATACATTTGAAACTTTGTTTTAATGGTTTTTTAAAGCAGGTTTAAACACCATTAAAATCAGTGGAAAAATACCTTAAAAATACACTTTTCCCCTATTTTTAATCTATTTCATAAAATAGGTTGAAAACAGTTTTTAAAAATAGTATTTAAATACATTTAAAAAAGTGTTGGGTTTGGCAAGGGAGTGTCGAACAGGTTTCGACATCTGCGTTTTAACTATTTAAAAGTGAAAACAACTTTAAATGATCGCGCCAAAGAAACTAAATAAATAG
>JAHPZR010047118.1:2500-10478 GCA_019787425.1 Platygyra sinensis | reverse complement strand
GCCTTAAGGTTGATAATGTAATAGCATCGCTCGAGTAACTCATAATCTTTTTCAGTAGATATCAATTGAGTGTGAGTTGTTTGATTGCCTGAGCAACCAACCCATGAAATACTGTGTTATCTTTATAAGATTTAGTGTTAGTATAAAGAGAAAATAATTTACGTTCGTATACCTGCCAACTCTCACGCCTTAGGCGTGAGTCTCACGCCTGCGGGTTGAAAACTCACGAGTCTCACGCCTGCGGGCCAATTTCTCACGCCTGATTGAAAAATGTGAGTTGTTGCCGTCTTGCTTGACACAATTTCCAAAAATATGTTAACTCAGACGCATGTAAGGAACGAAAACCATGTGTAAAATGAATAAATGACAATACCTTACCTCGCGATCTCCGATTTTTGAAGTGAAAAGCACTGGGAGCGAACTATAGCGCTGATGTTATCAACTAACACCGTTCCTTGTGGCTAAGCGTTTTCTCGATAACTTCAACTTCGGTAGACTTCGGACGTCTTCGGAAGACTTCGAACTTCTTCGGGAATCTTCGGAAATGATCGTGTCGTCTTCAAAAATCTCAGCACTCCCAGGATAAAAAACTCACGCCTCAGTCTCAGAAAAAGTTGGCAGGTATACGTTCGGTTGAGCGAAGCGAATTAGAACGTAACATAGGATTTTCTGGTGTTTGTATTAGATATCCCGCTGAAATCACAGTCGGCCCAGATCTAGCGCTCCGATAAAGTAGAGAGAGAGCCTGGTGGAGTTGCCTTTCGCGCCTTTTTCGCGACTTCTCCCTCACGTGACTTCGTCGATCGTAGGAAGAGGAAGAGTCTGATCAAGCTGTCTGATCAACTTTTGGAAGTCTAACAGAGGAGCATGGCAAGTGGCAATTTAAAGGGCATAGCCAGGCGTGGAAGCCGTAAAAGGTCGGTGAAACGTCTTATTTCCTGCTTTGCACGAAGTCATTTGATCTTCATTAAGCTTTTTTGCTCGCGTGTACGTGTGAGATTTCGTTGATCGCTCGCTTGGCGATGTACAAAATAATGTCATGATCACAAAACATGAAGTGTTGTATCGATTACCTATAAAGTAACGTATTTTCACCTAATTGTCGCACAGCTGACGAAAATACTTTGCTTACAACCATAAAATGTTACGGCTTTACTCGGAGGGTTGCTACATGTAGGCATACTTTAAGGCTCGACTTAACATATCGAACTATTAACTCTAAATCGAACGATTGGGTGTGATTATTTCGATCATAAACAATAATTGGATGAAGTTTGTGTGATATCCTTATTATTCAGGATCACAAAAACCGAATTCAATTATTGCTTTAATATACACTGTTATTTTTTTATGGAAAATATACAAAAACTATTGTGTGAAATGTATGGACAAACACATCAAGCGGCCACATCACTCGAAACCATTCAAGTGCTCGTGCTCTTTAGCCAAAGGCGTAGTACTGCTCATGGCCAGTCAGAATGCTGATAGTGAGTACAATGTGTAATACACTCTTTTTTATATAAGAATATGTTTTATAGGAATATCGAGGCTGAAATTTGGGCAATTTTAAGAATATTTTAAGAAATAAGCCGAGGCTGAGATTTTGAAAAGGATTAAGATATAATATTGTGTCTTGAAACATCTGTAAATACAATACAATTTTATGTTTTTAACGTAACCATATAAAATTAATTCTTTCTCTGAACGGCGAAACTAGGCGACAAAACGAAAAAACCTGCACTAGCCATAGCAAAATGTTCATCCCTAATGACAGTTCAATGAACGGTACATGTAATACATATGTACAGTATTCAGCACAAAAGACATACATAGATACCAAACACTTGTAATTGATACCCCCAATAAATTCTAAAATGAAAATGTCATAAGCTATAATTTAAAGTGCTACTGAAACGAAATTTTCGCATGTGACATTTTTGCTTAATAATAAAGTTTGAACCTTACTTGGAAACACTGCAACCTTTTTTTCGCATACGGTAAGTGAAAACTGCTTTTTCAGCCGTTCGAAGTTGACCGGGTGAGCCTAAAATTGGCGGCCATCTTGGCGCGGCCAAAACAACGTAGTGACGTCACTAGTTGTGTTACTCTGATGCCTCACTGAAAATATAGAGTGATTATGGGAGAAGAGATTAGTGTTCAAAGCCCCCGAAAAACATCTCTAGGACATCTCAGAGCTGTGAAGCAGTTAATAACAGTAGCCTTAAACCTGAAGAGGCGGAGAGTTGATCCTGAAGCCTTTCAGTCTATTCAATTGGATATTTCCAATTTTATGCAAGCAAGCAAACGAGTCCGAAACGATCAGGACACTTATCAAATGGCGATCACTCATTTAATAATAGCTACACTCATAAAGTAAAATAGACATGAAAACAAGAGAAAGTGGCTTTTGAAAATATTATCCGGAGTATTGCTGCACGAATCGCAGCAACAACGCTTCTAGTCTTCGAGTCGCTTCGCTTGGAGGAAACCCGACGCTCGCCGCGGACAAGATTGTGCTACATTCACAGTGACCTTTTATCTGGTTGGACACGAGAAAGCGGCGGAAATCTAGCCTACTGCATCCTACAAGTTACCACAGCAGCAACAATTTAAGAAACGCTCGTCTTTTATATAGAGGTAATGAATTTTAAACTTTAAAGACAAACTTAGCTGCCATGACCCCGCGTTTTCAGGAAACTGGAGAAAGCGTGACCGTGTCGGCAGCAAAAGATCATATATGCAAATTAGTTCACATTCTGAAAATAAACCTTCGAAATGTAAACTAGTGATGTTTTAACGAATTGCTTTGAACTTGAATACTAACAAATGAAGATCTTAGACATAATGTACGTTAAGGAACACAAAGTAATCCATCGGCCGTGAAATGTTGCATTTGGGAGTGATACATGTAAGAAAGCAAAATATTCCCGCTTTGTTTACACTGATGCGTATGCGACGATATTAAAAGAAACTGTTTGCCATTTTTGGTCACTTTCCGACTGTAAACAACCGTCACTATGGCCATTGCTATGTAAAAAATTACACCACTGTGTACTGTCCTTGAATTTTACACTCATCTAGCAGCAAATTCAGCAAGATCATTTCATCTTTTTAAAAACGCCATATTTTTTATGAATGTCACCATTTTTCAGCCTGTCCAGCCCCCTAAGAACTGCTTAGATCACTTGGATTTGCTGACACTGAGACAGAAATCAGGAATCGGAAATTTTGTGCCTTGGCGGTTGACATGGTAATTTTCATTAAGTAGATGTAAGAGATTACGTGTCACACTTAATGGTCAAATGTGAACCCAATACCTATGATTACATATCCTAAAGTTACTTATAAATTTGAAGCTGTTCGATTAGTTTGTAAATCAAACATATTAACAAACTCTCTCATACGATTAGTTCGATTACACTCTTTTTTTAATATAAGAATGTTGTTTTACCGGCCTACGCTGGATATTCTCATTTTTCTGCCAATTTTAGGCTGAAAATATTCTTGTATTATTCTTAAAGTGCTACTGAAACGAAATTTTCGTATCCTCTTTTATTTGCTCAATCTATAGTTTTCAACCTACTTAAAATCATGGTGAGTTTTATTTTTGTCAAATCCCAACAGAAAGTGCTGTCTTTAGTCGCCGAAATCGACTTTTTCGAGCAAAACTGTGTCCGGGCTCTGGAACCGAGTTTAAGGACCTTGTGACGTCACTAGTTGTGTTCACATATGAAGCGCGATAAATTCCCTCTTGTTTTCACTTGATTTATTCAAGTTTATTCTTCATATTATCGATACCTAGTAGTTTTCTACCTTATAACTTCTGTCCAGCCTTGACAGAAAATACACATCATAGACGTTACAGAGCGCCAGAGTGCAGATTAACGAAATGAATGCTACAGAATTAGAACAGCTCAGTATATACCACTCGAACATCTTGAGTACATGACTGGAGACTTCGAAGACGAGTGTGGCTACTTTTATATCAAGACCTGAAGCCTGAACACGATAAAATAGTCCTTTCGTTTTCAGCCTGGATCTGAAACTTGGATTCTCACTGTTATCTAAGGTCTATTTAACCTAGGTTTGAATATGTATCTTCCGCAACTTAACTGCATTAATTAAAAGCGGTAAGCACATCAGCCACCGATCCGCACAATCACGAAATTATTAACGGTCCCCAAGCTTTGCAGCGAGTACTAGATTGCACACAGAGGGCATTTTTTATGATACTAATAAGTGAGAGTTGTTGTGAGCATCGTTGGAACTAGAATTGTGGTCTACAGCACGGCCAGTTTGCTTTTAATATCGTCGCATACGCATCAGTGTAAACAAAGCGGGAATATTTTGCTTTCTTACATGTATCACTCCCAAATGCAACATTTCACGGCCGATGGATTACTTTGTGTTCCTTAACGTACATTATGTCTAAGATCTTCATTTGTTAGTATTCAAGTTCAAAGCAATTCGTTAAAACATCACTAGTTTACATTTCGAAGGTTTATTTTCAGAATGTGAACTAATTTGCATATATGATCTTTTGCTGCCGACACGGTCACGCTTTCTCCAGTTTCCTGAAAACGCGGGGTCATGGCAGCTAAGTTTGTCTTTAAAGTTTAAAATTCATTACCTCTATATAAAAGACGAGCGTTTCTTAAATTGTTGCTGCTGTGGTAACTTGTAGGATGCAGTAGGCTAGATTTCCGCCGCTTTCTCGTGTCCAACCAGATAAAAGGTCACTGTGAATGTAGCACAATCTTGTCCGCGGCGAGCGTCGGGTTTCCTCCAAGCGAAGCGACTCGAAGACTAGAAGCGTTGTTGCTGCGATTCGTGCAGCAATACTCCGGATAATATTTTCAAAAGCCACTTTCTCTTGTTTTCATGTCTATTTTACTTTATGAGTGTAGCTATTATTAAATGAGTGATCGCCATTTGATAAGTGTCCTGATCGTTTCGGACTCGTTTGCTTGCTTGCATAAAATTGGAAATATCCAATTGAATAGACTGAAAGGCTTCAGGATCAACTCTCCGCCTCTTCAGGTTTAAGGCTACTGTTATTAACTGCTTCACAGCTCTGAGATGTCCTAGAGATGTTTTTCGGGGGCTTTGAACACTAATCTCTTCTCCCATAATCACTCTATATTTTCAGTGAGGCATCAGAGTAACACAACTAGTGACGTCACTACGTTGTTTTGGCCGCGCCAAGATGGCCGCCAATTTTAGGCTCACCCGGTCAACTTCGAACGGCTGAAAAAGCAGTTTTCACTTACCGTATGCGAAAAAAAGGTTGCAGTGTTTCCAAGTAAGGTTCAAACTTTATTATTAAGCAAAAATGTCACATGCGAAAATTTCGTTTCAGTAGCACTTTAAATTATAGCTTATGACATTTTCATTTTAGAATTTATTGGGGGTATCAATTACAAGTGTTTGGTATCTATGTATGTCTTTTGTGCTGAATACTGTACATATGTATTACATGTACCGTTCATTGAACTGTCATTAGGGATGAACATTTTGCTATGGCTAGTGCAGGTTTTTTCGTTTTGTCGCCTAGTTTCGCCGTTCAGAGAAAGAATTAATTTTATATGGTTACGTTAAAAACATAAAATTGTATTGTATTTACAGATGTTTCAAGACACAATATTATATCTTAATCCTTTTCAAAATCTCAGCCTCGGCTTATTTCTTAAAATATTCTTAAAATTGCCCAAATTTCAGCCTCGATATTCCTATAAAACATATTCTTATATAAAAAAGAGTGTATTACACATTGTACTCACTATCAGCATTCTGACTGGCCATGAGCAGTACTACGCCTTTGGCTAAAGAGCACGAGCACTTGAATGGTTTCGAGTGATGTGGCCGCTTGATGTGTTTGTCCATACATTTCACACAATAGTTTTTGTATATTTTCCATAAAAAAATAACAGTGTATATTAAAGCAATAATTGAATTCGGTTTTTGTGATCCTGAATAATAAGGATATCACACAAACTTCATCCAATTATTGTTTATGATCGAAATAATCACACCCAATCGTTCGATTTAGAGTTAATAGTTCGATATGTTAAGTCGAGCCTTAAAGTATGCCTACATGTAGCAACCCTCCGAGTAAAGCCGTAACATTTTATGGTTGTAAGCAAAGTATTTTCGTCAGCTGTGCGACAATTAGGTGAAAATACGTTACTTTATAGGTAATCGATACAACACTTCATGTTTTGTGATCATGACATTATTTTGTACATCGCCAAGCGAGCGATCAACGAAATCTCACACGTACACGCGAGCAAAAAAGCTTAATGAAGATCAAATGACTTCGTGCAAAGCAGGAAATAAGACGTTTCACCGACCTTTTACGGCTTCCACGCCTGGCTATGCCCTTTAAATTGCCACTTGCCATGCTCCTCTGTTAGACTTCCAAAAGTTGATCAGACAGCTTGATCAGACTCTTCCTCTTCCTACGATCGACGAAGTCACGTGAGGGAGAAGTCGCGAAAAAGGCGCGAAAGGCAACTCCACCAGGCTCTCTCTCTACTTTATCGGAGCGCTAGATCTGGGCCGACTGTGATTTCAGCGGGATATCTAATACAAACACCAGAAAATCCTATGTTACGTTCTAATTCGCTTCGCTCAACCGAACGTATACCTGCCAACTTTTTCTGAGACTGAGGCGTGAGTTTTTTATCCTGGGAGTGCTGAGATTTTTGAAGACGACACGATCATTTCCGAAGATTCCCGAAGAAGTTCGAAGTCTTCCGAAGACGTCCGAAGTCTACCGAAGTTGAAGTTATCGAGAAAACGCTTAGCCACAAGGAATGGTGTTAGTTGATAACATCAGCGCTATAGTTCGCTCCCAGTGCTTTTCACTTCAAAAATCGGAGATCGCGAGGTAAGGTATTGTCATTTATTCATTTTACACATGGTTTTCGTTCCTTACATGCGTCTGAGTTAACATATTTTTGGAAATTGTGTCAAGCAAGACGGCAACAACTCACATTTTTCAATCAGGCGTGAGAAATTGGCCCGCAGGCGTGAGACTCGTGAGTTTTCAACCCGCAGGCGTGAGACTCACGCCTAAGGCGTGAGAGTTGGCAGGTATACGAACGTAAATTATTTTCTCTTTATACTAACACTAAATCTTATAAAGATAACACAGTATTTCATGGGTTGGTTGCTCAGGCAATCAAACAACTCACACTCAATTGATATCTACTGAAAAAGATTATGAGTTACTCGAGCGATGCTATTACATTATCAACCTTAAGGCCTAAATTACAAAGGCGAATTTGCGTTTGCTCCAACATATACATGTCTTTCGCAATGTCCAATTCAGTTCCACCTTCCGTGTAACTTCAACAGGCTTTCTGATAAACTAGGGTTATTAATTACTGCTGCCGTGGCACCCCCAGACCTAAGGCTGTGTAAACCTTACTTATTCTCGTCATAACCCAATCCCTTCAAGCAGTCCTTGAAAATCTCCCTACATCTACAATATGATAAACCTTTGCCGCACAGCTTATACGCGTTCTTGATTTTAAGGAACCTCACTTGTCTAAAGAGATTATAATCGATCACACCCAATTTGTTATATCTCTTTAAGGTAGTGACTGGACAGTAAAAAGTTAATGAAAAACTCTTAAAAGTGTCAATGAACATTAAAAAATGTACAAACGTTTCGGGTAGAGCCCTTCATCTGTGTAAAAAAGCCCATTGTGGCAAGTTGGCATACGTCATACAAAAAACCTAACGGTGAATGTGCGCTTACACGTAACGGGCGCGCGCGTGAAACACAGCTATGAAATTGGAATGCGTAAGTAAGAGCGTGCGTTACATGCGTTCGCATAAAAAGCAACGTACACGTTTAAATGAAACTAAAGTTAATGTTGAAGCCACTCAAGCCAAATGGCCTCAACATTAACTTTAGTTTCACTTAAACGTTTACGTTGCTTTTTATGCGAACGCATGTAACGCACGCTCT
>JAHPZR010047117.1:0-15444 GCA_019787425.1 Platygyra sinensis | reverse complement strand
TAAAAATCGCTTTTTCAGTTAAATAAAAGTCAGGGTATTTCTTTTTATTCCAGTGGGTGTCACCCAGTGACAGGTTTTGAGCAGTTTAGTGAACGCACCACAGTTTGTAATCGATAAAATATGTTTTATGTTTTGAATTGAAACCGGTAAAGAAATAGTTTCAAAAAGGGGTATAATTATGAAATAGCGGGTGTAAATTTCCTAAGGTGATATTTGACAAATTCATTAAAGATGACCATATTTGCGTAGATAGCAAACGCGAGATAACACGGGCAAATTTGTTAGTTTGATAGTAATGCAAATGTATTGTATATGAGCACATTTGCTCCTGTAGCAAAACAGGAGTAAAACAAGTGCAAATGTTCTTATTTGAAGCCTCGGTAGCATGTGTAAACAATGATGCAAACAAATAAATTTGCACTATGTTTGCCTCGACTTTGTGCTGAAAGTAAACGTAGTACTTTGCAAAGAGAGCAAATATGTATAAATGTACATCAAATTTGTTGATTTGCGGAGGTATCAAAAACAAAGCAAATGTAAAGTAGATGTCACATTTTATTTTTTTCTCAAGCATCTGAGCGGGCCGGATTCCTAAATATCCGAATTTGATTGGCTAATGACGCGCACGTGACCGGTCCAGCTTTTTACGATACGGCCGACGGGCCGGATTTTTTTTTCCCGCTGTACATAAATTTCGCTCCTAAAAGTTAGCGGTAATCGTCAATCTTTTGCCTGTTTTACACTTCCATCAACGAAAAGTCATCGCAGGTTTATCGCTGTGCACTTTAAAATGGCAAGGAAAGTCACTGTAAGAAAATACAATTGAGTGTTTGTGAGAGTTGTGAGAGTTTGCTTGATTGTTAGTAGTTGTAGCGCTGTAATGGCAGGGAATCCTGTGTTTCTCTTGCCGTAAAATTTGAGTCAATTTAAGTCGAGTTTACCACTGATCATTGCTGTATTTAGGAGAATCTCTGTGGAATACACTTAAGGTATCAGCCAGGGTTCAGGACCATCCGCGCGTGGATCCCTGTAGCGTTTTCATTTCTCTTATAAACCCCAACAAACCATATATTTTCTGAAAGCTTAATAGTTCCACTTTATGGCTCATTCCTTTAAAAATCTCAAAATCGTAAGAGATAGCGTAATTGAGACGTTTTTCGCGAAAGCATATGTCTGTGTAAATTCAACTCCAGTCCCGCTAAGAATGAGCGGAAGCGAACGATAAACATCGCATTTGCTTCTTGACACGTTCTACTAAAAAACCGTGTCGGCGATTTTTGATACGTGCATTTGTTCTTTTGTGACAATAGGATAAAGTCAGAGGAGACAAATCATCAGCACTTTCTTTGAAAAAATGACGATTATTCGAAAACGGAAAAAGAAAACAAAAATCGCTGACACGGTTTTCGAGAAAAACTATCTGACAATAAGCTGGCCAAATTTCAGCTAAATCCGTTCAGGGGCTGGCTGGCGACTTGGAGTTAAAAACGTACGCTTAACTTTCCAAAATTTTCGTTCCGAGAAAACAAGAAAAATAGATTTTTTGCGGCATCTTACCGCAACAGGATTATAACACCTAATCAGCCATTTTGATGTTTCCCAGAGAGGGATCATCTTGCAATAACAATAGGCGTTTGACAGGTGATATGCAGCAGGCCAACTCTTTACGCGGGACGTGGCGGGAATATACTGCATTTTCCGGTCGGATGCAAATCACAAGTATCAGAGGTTAGTTAATTCAAAATTATCATTCCACGTATACAGATCTTGCCGCAATCTCAAACGTTTCTAAGTTAATCTTCTTCGCGAGATAACAGTTGGGTTCATCGACATGCCAAAAGCGAGGAGAAAGTCATCAAAAGCGCTGCCCAAGGCAAAAGAAACCGAGGACCAAACGGCGACTGTAACTCCATGTCAAGCTGCCTCGGAAAGTCAGTCAAATGACACCAGAGAAAGAATGCTGTAAGAGATGAGACTTGTTAAGAAAGACTTCTTAAAAATTTCTCAGACATCCGTAACGTGGATAAATTGAGCAAGACATCTTGTATTTATGAAAACAGTAATATTTTACGACGCGGGAATTTGCACGAGCTGTGCCATAGTTTTAAGCTTATTTCAAACTCGCGCTCGTTCCCATTAGGCACTAATTCGACTTCTATTTAGGCCATCATATACCTATTTTCTATTTCAGTCATGACGGCAATCATTTTGCAAATTCTTTGGAGGTTAGCGTGCTTGACAAACTAAAACGAGGGAAACCTCCCCGCCGGAACCGCTACCTTCACTACTGCAACTGGGCACACGCGATGCTGGTCAGTATTACCCATTCAACCGTAATTTTTGATCGGCTTGCACTACATGTTGACGAGGAAATCGACGGGTCCCATTCGGCGCTTGGCTGCTCATTCAACTCCTTTAGCCATTGCTCTTGGTCAAAGTAAGAACCTTTATCGCTCTCCGCTAATTTTTGAGCCCAATCAGAGCTAAACAATTTTTTCCCCTTCTTCGGCCTTGCCGTTTCAGACGAAAACGGGCACGACCTCTTCTTTCTTTTTCGCAGGCATTTGAATCAATCTTGCGGCATGTATTGCGTGATAAAATGACACAACTGTACCTTGTGATTTGTTTCGTGACGTGTTGACATACAAGTTAATCCAGAATGACAGGATTTGTCAACGGGTAATTAAAACAATTAACGTGTACCAAACTTCAACGTCCAATAACTTTGCAACGAAACAATATTTTTTGGTGGAATTTTTTTAAAAGAAAGCTCTTGAAAAGCTCCATCAGCACGTCTCGAAATCAAAAATTTCGAAAATTCGCATTTTGAACCCTGGCTGATACCTTAACGAATTTCCTCGCTTTCTACTATTCAATTTACGATAGAAAAGTCCGATTTCAAGGGATTTTAATGGAAACGACTAACCGATATTGTTTGGAGTAAAACTTCAAACTTCGCACGAAATTTCACAACGGAAAAAACTATATTGGAGAACTTAGCAGGTGACATAAATGCGTCTAATATAAAGTAGATCGCAAAATATTTGTTCTTTAATACATTTGTCCTTGTCTAGTCACGCTGAGTTACTCGTTTGTTGCGAAGATTTTTTACAAATGGTTAGTAGACGGCGCGCCACCCGATTCAATGGCAAAGTTGCGTAAACAAAGCCATTTGTAATCGGCTGCAAAACTAATTTACTGCAGGAAAAAAATAAACATGTTATTTGCCGGCTTAGGGTCGGTCCGTATGGTGAAAAACTGTGACCTCGGGCTTGAAAATGCTGCACTCGGCCTGCGGCCTCGGGCAGCATTTTCTAGCCCTCGGTCACAGTTTTTCACCATACGGACCTCCCAGCCGGCAAATAACATATATTACTTCACATTTCCGCCCACGATTTCTGCATTTGCATTATCATTGCTTCCAATCCGAATTTAGGTCAAATCTGGAGTCCTAAATTTGCATCATATTTACTTTGGTTGCAAATCTGTTTAAATCCAATTTTTCGTCCAGTGGATATATGGAAGAGACTGAGGCCTTTGGAGGACAATGACGATGAGTAAAAACATTGCTACGATAGGAAAATGTTGTTATATATCATTAGCCTTAAATGTTACTCTTTTCTCTTTGCTGAAATTTTCAAACAGAAAATGTTGAAGTTTTTACGCTTTCGAGTGAATGACTAGAAATTTTGAAAAGATGTTGAATTTTTAAAGAGCGTATGAGTAAATAAAACTCATTTCTGTGTCTTATCCCTGTTAGTTGTCATGTTTGAAAGTAATCTCAGTACTTATAAAATAAACAAATAACTTCATGATTCAGTGGCGGATCCAGACTTTGAGCTAAGGAGGGCCCAGTTTTATTTTACTTGCTCAGCCGGCTTTTCTTCCTTCAGTCATTTCTTCTTTTTTAACCCAAAATAAGGTAGGGGTGGGGAGGGGGGCTCCCCTAGATCCGCCACGGTGATTGGTTCGCGTGTACGATTTTTATTCACTTGTTGTGAAGAATAACTTCCAATTAGTAAGTAAGTAAGTAAGTAAGTAAGACTTTATTTAACGAGGGTAACATATAACAGTAATAAAACTGATAAACTAATGGCCCTCAAAAATTAAAAATTTGAAAAATAAAACACAAACCTATATACATCATAAAATATTGTTAAAATTAAAAATTTACAGGAATGATTTGCTAAGAATTTGATTATCTAAGATTATTTTAAAAAGGGAACGCTTAAAACTTTTTACACTGGTACTCTGTTTAATATCCACACTTAATTTGTTCCATTCTTTCGTGGCTCGCACAGCAAACGCTCGTCCCCCTTCGGTACTTCTCTTAAATCGACCGAGCGACAATAGACCTCTTTAGCTTGGGTGGTTTGTTTTCCCATTGTAGACCACGTGATGATACTCTTGAGAATTCTTGCTTTCAAATTTTCAAATAGTCCCGTGTATATGAATGAATAATTTTAAGATGGACAAAAGAAAAATTCTCCAGAGAATACCACGTGTTCTACAATGGGAAAACAAACCGCCCTAGCTAAAGAGGTCTATTAACCGAGCGCGAGGGCCGTACTGGGGAATATTGGCCCGAGGTCGTGGTAGTAGTCGTACAAAAACGACCGAGGGCCAATATCCCCCAGTACGGCTCGATCTAGCTAGGTTAGTAAGTAGTTTATTACATGGCGCTAGTGCTTGTTTGTTTTAACACAAGGCTAAAAGCCACATTTTAGTCACATTTAATCTATATTAAACAGTTAGATAATCCATGGCCATATATAAGACATGTTTAATCACCAGAAACGTGACTTAAATTGACGACTTAATCATAGTCAGGTTTTAGTCTCCCTTAAACGTACATTAATTTTGTCAGAAGATTTAAATGCATTTAGGTAAACAGTAAATATGTTGTGTATTTTTGATTTTGTTTAGGCTCATTAAATGGGCATTTAAGTGAGTAACTTCAACTTTTAAGTAATTGAAACCATAAAATCACTATATTACTGGACACTTCACTGGTATGTTTGTGTTATGTGAGCCAGTTACGCCAAATGAGACATTGCGTGAAAGGAGTAATTTCGTGGAATTTACGGGGCCGTGAAATTCCTCGACACTCGGCGTGTCCTAGATCAGAGCGTGATGTTTGAAGAAACGTGACGGGTCGGAGAGTGCCATTTTCCTGATACATACGCTGTGGCGTGTGAGGAAAAATTATGGCCTGGGTACGTCATGTGCGGTGTAATAAGCCAATTAATTGACGGAGTTCATTTATCTTTACCTGAAACTAAATTTTTCTGACTTGCATTTCGTTTGGTCGCTTCAGAATGTTCAAGTCAACAAGGTGCGAGGATCTACACTGAACTTACACTATTTTGTTAATGCCATCGAATGTATTCTGTTCAGAATCTTGCATGGAGGCATAAGTCTTAAAATTCGTTCATATCAGTCTTTACTATAGACACACTGTAGCTCTTTTCACTCACATTGCCCACTGGGGCAACTAGCCTAGAGATTTTAGTTGCCCAAGCCAAATTTTACATGCCTCGGGCAACAGGACACCCGTTAGTTTCAAACCCTGTATATGTATCTTAAATTAATTGACATACAAATTTTGTTTTGGTCATACATATACTCTTTGTTAAGCCTGTATTTATGGCAAAAGTTCAAACCAATTTTTTTTATGGAATACAAATATTAACACCTTGTTTTTTTTTTACTGTGTGTACTTTATCATGGCTTAATTTGCAGTATCCTCTACATAAATGTACAAAGTCTTGTGTTGTTACATGAAGATGTGGTTAGAAGAAAGCTGTGATTGGTTTGGTTGAGAAATAAGAAAAACATTGATCAGTAATTGATACAAGCTTATTCTTGATCTACACGTATAAATTTGTGCATTTTCTCTTGATCAGAAACTGGAAAGACGAAATCGTGCATTTGAACTAGTACAGTCAAGTATGAGTGCAACACAGAGGCAGTATGCAAGTGAAGTGCTGTATATGGACTACATGAGCAGTGAGGACTCTGATTATGAGGGGACAGAGGATCCCATTACTGGAGAGAGTGAAAGGAAATTGGCCTGTTATATAAAAAAAAAAGCTGTCATGGGAGAAGACCAGCCTGACTAGCCTTAAGTCAAGACTGGATCATGCATACCACAACAGTCTGTCATCCCATGAAAGAGCCATGTCAAAGGTGGATATTTAGCAAGACCAGCACTTGAAGGCCCATCCTGGGTTGTCAGACAGTCATATGAGACTGCCTAAGTTTTATTTATTTATTTGATTTAATTTGAATATCACACCTGACTACAATGTACAGTTCCAGAAAATATCCATACTCTCCCCACAAAAGGGATTGGAATTTCCTGAGGGGTGGGGGTTCTGTAGGGCCAAAAACAATATAGAAATGTTTGAAGCTTAATTGGAATTTCCAGAGAGGTGGTGGGATCCCTTCCGTAGGGGAGGTATGGATATTTTCTTGACTTACACAATACTAAGAAACTGCCTATTGCAAGTTAACCACTGTGGGGTTTTAAAGACTTTGAATCTTGTTAAATTAATATAATTATATCCAGTAACAATTGCAAATCTCTGAAAACAAAGCCCAGTCATTCTGACTTCCGTAGTGCATATAAGTGTTTACATTGTCTCAGTATATCCAGTAACCATTGCAAATCTCTGAAAACAAAGCCCTATTATTGTGACTCCCTCAGTGCATATAAGTGTTTACAATATTTCAGAAGTTGCAACAAACAGATTTTATCTGTGTATCTCGCACTATTAACAGCAAATAATATTATTAGATAAGTTGTGGCAATGGGTATTATGCATGTATTATGTAAGACCTGAATGCATTAAGGTTACCTTGAACTTAAGGTAAGGTATTATGCAAGGCTTGAATGCTTTGATCACAAACACCAGTGCATTCAAGTCTTGCATAATGCCTTTCCTTAAGTTCAAGGTACTAGTTAACTTTGACTTTTTTCTTTTCTTTCTGAAGCAAGTATATTTAGCTTAATCTGGAGTGCACCAACCATAAGCTTTAGCAATGTGCACACAAGACTTTTGTATATTTGTTTTTTCAGGTTAATCATTTCTCAAACAAAAATTGCATTTGAGCAAAATGGTGTGATATCCTTGTAACTGTGGGTCCTGGGTTGTTCAAAAAAGATAAATCCTGGATAAGTGTGAATTTTGATTTTACTTTCATAGCTTTACAGTGTATCTGTTTATACTTTGTACATCAGTTTTACAAATGACTTATGTCAACCCCAAGACATTATCGGTAAAAAACTTTAATATTTTTAAAACAGTTGCTTCTTTGCCTTTTTACATGTATGCTGGATAAGTGTGTATTGAATAAAAAGGACCCAGGACCATAGAAGTTTTGTAACAAAACACTTTAAACCTCATTTGTCTGCATTCGAGAAATAGTCATATTTACTATTTGCATGTGATATGTGATTTCTGACAAAGTAGGTCTACAACATAATAGTTTTATGTGTACATGTAAAGTCTTCGATGATCAGGAAAAGTGAAATGTTTCAGTTACATGTAATTAAAAAGAGATTTGAAACTTAAACCAGGGAAGTGTGTGTTCCATGTGTTGGGTGGGCTTGCCGAAAAGTGACGAGTGGTCATGCGGAGTAAAGTATTTAACAAACAGATGTTCAAATGGCAAATTAAATAAGAAAACAGTTTAATCCCAGGTGCTTTCCAAAGCACACAATCAATTTGACTCAATGATTAAGTTGTTAAATTTCAGTAAATGGGTTTAGTTAAACGAAAATTATTCAAGGAATTTCAAGTAAAAGGATTTGGAAACACGATTAAAACACCCTTTAAGTCCCTTAAATCTTACTTATATTTATGTTTTGAAGATATTTAATTTTCTCTTAAATGGGCAGTAAATATTAAAGGATGTTTTGATTACATTTAATCTTCACTTAAACCTGCATTAAGGTTTAGCCTTGAGAGTATTTACGATAGGTTTAATCTCGAATTAAACATAGATATAATTTTCTTAAACGTTCACTTAAATGTATTAAACACAAGTTTAAGATAAGATAAAGTCAAGTTTAAGTGCGCCAAAATGAGTTTTTTTGTCTTGTGTAAGTTAATACGCACTTCCGGTCACTTGAATTCGAAGGGCTTTCTCTGTGTGTTTTTGATGACGCGAGCAACTCAAAAAGAACAAGCTACCACGAGTTTGAAAACAAAATCACTGAACGTAAATCATGTTGAGTATAAAGAAGGCTTTAAGACCGAGTTGTAACGAAATTTGTCACAAGTCTCAATAGCTGCAGTTTGTTGAAATTCGGAAAATGGTATCTGTCGATCCTGCATGGAATATTTTAACTTGCGCATCACAAAGTAAGGATGAAGAAATGTCGAAGTTGGTTGCTGTGAAATCAGTCAAACATATACACAGCTAATGAAGAGGCAGTCTTAGAGTCAATCCTCCGTCTCTCTCGATAACAGTTCGGCGCTTCTTTTCATTCTGGACAATTCTGCGCTGAAAATTGGAAGTTGCTGCGGCTTGTACTCTTGTCCGTGTTTCCTGCATTTGTTCATAAAAAAAATATTTCAGTGCACAAGAAGTGGTCAAGCTCCTTCGCAGGTAGGGTTTTAACTCTCTCATTTGTCATACCGTTACCTATCTTACCTTACAATTAGTGGAGAAGAGTTTTCAGATCAGCAGCCAACTGCTTATTTGTGCTTGCACATTTTTGCTTCTTTATAAAATCGTCAATGGCCTTCTGACTTTCGACGATGACTGATTCAGTCTCTACATTAGACGTTTCCAGATCTTCAGGATAATAAAAGTCCCTTCGTGAAAATTCGTCTTCCTCGTTCTTATCGTAAGCTCTGTAAAATATCAATCTTTTAGGTAATTCCTCTGCGAAGAATGATAGTACTTACACGTTCTCTTTTCGTAGTTTTCGCTGCAAATTTTGAATTTGTCGGCTTTCGAAAACAAAAACAAAAGCTACACAGCTTATGACCGTTTCCATGTAAACGGTCCGTATGGAGAAATCCCGACCAAGAAAGAACCAATCAGAACGCTCGGATTTGCCTCAAGCCTATCTTGCCATATAATAGTCGGTGTTTATTTTTTTATGTTACTTCCGGTAAGAAGTCTTGTTTAAGGTCATTCCTCACATTTGCACTGCGCATCCTTTCTGCGCATAATTTATGGTGTCATTTAGCGCGCCCTCGTGCACGCGCACATTGAAAACATGGTGCATTTGCCTTGATATTGAGCTCTGTCAGTTGGGAAATGGCTATAGCTCACCAACGAGCTCGGGCACCCCGACCTGTTTTTTTTTCAGTCGTTGTAATCAATTTATCATTAACTTTGCTTAAGGAACCGCTTATCTGATTTCTATTGCTGAAAGTTTAATAAATAACGAAAATAGCAGGTAAACTGTGGTCTCTTCTATTTTGCCGTATGGTAACCATGTCAAGAAATTTGGTTGAAATTTTAATCAAGAATTCAGCTTTGTCTTAATCCAACCTAAAAAGTTTATTTGTGTCCGACACAATGTATTGACTCCAGTTTGATGCGTGTTCACATGAGTCTCGGTCACAAAAATTGACAATTATTACTGAGGATGCGTTCTTCTAATAAGCATAAAATGATGCCAAAATGGGTCATTATCAATGCCTCAGTGCTCCTTAATGAGCATGGGCACCCCCCCCCTTTTTTATTTCAAAATTGAAGTCCTCGTATGATAAATATTCAGTCGGCGCAAAGTTGCTGCAAAATCTATTGTCAGTTTTATTTCAAGGGAATTACCTTAAACTTATGATTCAATTCAAAAATGAGCAAACTATCAATTTGGTTTAGGGCAAATAAACTTTCTCTAAAGCTAAGAAAAAAATTCTGTTTAGACCAAGGCAAAGTCGTATAAATTGTAAAATGAAAATAGCAATAGATGATCAACCTATAGGTTGCATGAAAGAAACGGTTTTCTTGGGAGTCATATTAGATGAAACCTTAAACTGGAAGTCTCAGATATCCCATATCGCAGAGATATTTTCGAAATCAAATGGTTTAATATATAAGAGCAGCTTTTACCTACCTAAGTCGTCTCTTCGCGTATTGTACTGCTCTTTAATTTACCCATACTTTCATTAGTGCAATATAGTTTGGACATCGACATCCAAACTTTGATGCTCATACAGATCCAATCATTAAAGAACTAAGCATATTAAAACTCCACTACATCTATTTGCTGCAATTAGGCCAGTTTATGCACAATTACAAGAACTCATCCTCACCCCCAAGGTTTAGTGACAGATTTCTCCGAAAAAAATTAAATTAAAATTAATTTTACACTTACCCTACTGTCGAACAAACCCAAACAATTTTCTGTATTTTTTCAGGGACCTAAAATCTATAATCCTTTTGACAGCGAAATCGTCAAAACAAATTCGATTTATACTTTTAAAAAACCCTAATTACAAAGTAATTAAAACCTGATGAATAACATATTTTTAGCGGCCATGGCGACTAGAATTTTGAAGCTGGCGACTAACTTGAAGCGGAAGTCGCCAGCCCGGCGACTAAAATCAACGTGATAAAAATCCGGACCCCTAAAAAAAAATGCTGTGGGCGTTATGAATTCACTTGTTAAATTTAACTTCATTTGCCATTTTATCTACTGAAACTGAGACAAAAATAGAATAAAGTTTCAACCGTTAAATTCCAAGAACCCAACGAGCCATCAGTATGCTAATTTCGTATGCGACGAATTTCGTTCCACTTGAGTGAACATTAGGACGTGATAATTTTACCTGTGAACGTGAGACAATGCACGCAATCAAAAAAAAAGACGAGAAAGTGTAAAAGCTTTGAAATTGATTGGAAATTTGGAAGGCCAACAGTGACTGGATCTACAGTGTATTAATTTTGAGAAATACATCTTGTAACAGCGGAAGTAAAAACACTTCTATCCAAAGTGCAGCACTTGAACTGCTAAGTGATATAGTGCGAACATTTGCCGTATTTAAATTGTGCCATAAACACAAATGACGAACACTGCAATGGAAAGCGGCTTCGTGATTGTAAAGAAATAATCCACTCGTGAGAACAAATTAGAACCTGGATGTGTTTTACGTCTTGTAAAATAACACAGTTTTCATTGATACAAAACAATATTCAAGCTTATTATTTCGCATTCAATTCGCATGCTTTAACGCTTGAATTGTTTGTAATATTACTAAAAACAATTCAAGCGTGCAGTGAACACTTCTGCTGTCGTTAATCCTGCTGAAGTTTTCGATTTTTGTCATTCAAGAACTCGTTCAACATTCGAGTGAAAATAAAAGTTTACTTTACGTTTTGATCAAGAAAGTAATGCCGCCAGTGATGATTTTGATATACGTTGGCCAACACTTTCTATCATCTAGTTGCTGCAGTCTGTATTATATAATCTTTGCCATCTACACTTCTCTTTTGCTCTGTAGATATGAATTAAGATTTACAGTATTTCTGTGTTTTGTGAAGTGATAGTTTCTTTTCCATTAATTTTCTCGCGGGAAAAATGGCGGTAAATTCGCACGTACACACGCTTTTTGGCGCGTAGATTTCACAGCCAGCTTTACCTTAGTATGTTTGTGTAAAGAAACTCCAGTTATTGTCTCTGTTACCAGTGTATTACCGTCTGTTTCTATTGGTACTCATTTTAAGTGAGATGCTTAGTGGAGTTCGAGAGGACCTGTTAAGTCTTCGAACGAAATTGACCGTGGGAGTCGTTAACCTGTCATTGAAAGGGTATGTGGAAGAACTGCAACAGAAATATGAAAGTAAAGTGGAGCAAGGCTGTGGATGTGACTTGAAAGTTTTAAATACAATGAGAGAAGATAACATTGGCTCTGCATTAATTCCAAAGGAAGAATTGGGAGAAGAAATGAAAGCACTGAAGACAACTGCTGATGGAAACTGTCTCTTCAATTCAGCATTGATTTTACTTCGAGGTGATGAGTCTGACAGCCATGTGCTCAGATTGCTAACTGCAGTGGAGCTCTTTCTGAATCCCCAGTACTATGCCAACCACCCGAAATTAACTGAAGCTAAAACATTCTCAAGCTTCTCTGACACCACTTTATTTTCGTTGCTACTAAGTGACAGTGGACAAAAAGAGTTTGAAAAAAAAGGTAGCCGAGCAGATGCTATTCAAGCTGAGGCCATGGCAACTTGCAAATTGGGAAAGTGGGGTACATTTCTTGATGTAATGGCAGTAGCAACTGTGCTGAAGCGACCACTTTTCTCAGTTTATCCCTTATTTGAATCTAATAAAGGGATACGACCACTTTTAAATGGTCTTTTGCAGCCCCGTGTCACAACTGGGAAAGATAGTAGAGCAGTCCATATCTTGTGGTCAAGGGAAGGTTTTGATAATCGACCTGGCATAATTTTCCAGCCCAACCATTTTGTTCCTGTCATTTCTCACCTCTCAAGTACCCAGCCAAGCATGACTGCCAACAAGGACATGCCTTCTGTTAAAATCGAGGCTTCACCTGCATCAGGCAAGCAAAAGGGAATCTCTGAATTCTTCCAGCCTGCTAAACATGCTACGAAGAGGTCTTCTTTTCAAGCTGGTTTAACGTCAGCTAGTGAAACTGACTGCATCCCGAGTTTAAAGGTGCCAAAGGAGTCAGTTGTTACAATAAGAAAATTTCAAGATTCTTGGAAAGTCGAATTCCCATGGGTTATGTACGATGCTGGCTCCAACACTATGTTTTGTGATTTCTGCCGGAAGGCTGGATCAAAAATTGCCGGTAAAACTGATTTTGTTTCTGGTTCAAAAACATTCAAGAAGGAGACACTGAAAAAGCATGGTGAAAGCCACAGTCATTTACGTGCACGTGACTTTGTAATAAATGAGCAACGCCCAGTGACACAAGGACCTCTCTTCAAAGGTTTCAAGAAAGCTGCTGAGAAGGTGGAGGAACAAGCATTTAAAGAAGTGTCAGTAAAAATGAACACTGCCTACTTCATTGCCAAGGAAGAGCTGCCATTCTCAAAGTTTCCTGGTCTACTTCAGCTTCAGCAGAAAAATGGGGTTAAAGTGAGTAATACCTATGCAAATGACACTAAATGTGCAGAAATGGTCTCAACTGTCGCCACTCTAATAAAGGAGAAAAATGCCTTTAAACTACAAAATGAGGCAAGGTACATTTCTGTTATGATCGATGGTGCCACAGATACCTCCAGCACAGAAAATGAAATTGTTTATGCAAGATGTGTAAATAATGGTCGACCAGTTAACCTTCTAGTGGGTCACACACCTGTGGAGCATGCTCATTCAGAAGGTAAGTGCAACGTCATTTGAAGTATTACAATAAAGTTCTAGGTGGGCCATACGTGATGAAAAACAAAGGTATGTATAGAATTAAAAGACAAAGCTTATCATTATAAAATTGAGTTTAAAACCCTTTGAAGGAAAAAAGGTAATAGTTTAATTTCAGTTATTGAACACAGCACTTGAATGTAACACTTTTTCAAAGAACATTTGTATTTCATTGTCAAATACTCCATCTTTGGCAGGTCTTGTGCAGGTTGTTGATGGCTGTTTTAAAGACCTTGGGTTCCAGCACTGGAAGAAAAGCATGATAGGATTTGGTGCAGATGGTGCAGCAGTAAATCTGGGAAAACGACAAGGTGTTTCAGCTATTCTGAAAAGAGAAATCTTTCACTTGATTGATATCCACTGCCTGCCACATCGGCTGGAACTCTCGATGCTTGAAATGCAACGAGAATGTAAATTTGTTCAGAACGTGTACGATATTTTGCACCTAGTGTGGAAAACATACCATTATAGCCCGAAAAGTAGGCGAGAATTAGATGCATTGGGGAAAGAGCTCGGACTGGATGTTCTTAAGCCTAGACCCGTGAAAGGCTCAAGGTGGCTCCCTCATGTCAGTGGAGCTCTGAAAGTTTTCATTAAGCCCCAGAAAGATGGAAACATGTCCCGTGATCCAGCTCAGTATACTGCTGTCCTTACGCACATGGAACACCTTGCGACAACATCAACTAATTCAGATGTGAAAGGGAGAGCCAAATTCATCATTAAAGCCATGAAAACAGTGTCTTTTGTATGCTTTTGTCATTTCCTTGCTGACTTGTTTGAGGTTCTAAGCAAGCTCAGTGTTCAGTTTCAGCGAAATGAGCTCATCCTACCATGTGCTGTATCTCTTTTAGAGGAGACTGTCTCAAACATCACTCTTCTTTGTAAGCGACCAGTTCCGGGAGGAAGACTTCACACTTTCTTGAGTAACTTACAGGCTTGTAATGGTTCTTTCATGTTTCAAGGCATCATCCTGTCAGGAGATACCAGCGGTCTAACTCCTGTTGAGATCACTCACGCAAATGGTGTAGGGGCCCAGATAAAAAGAGCTACAGATCTCTGTTTATCTGGATTGAAACAAAGATTTGATGTCATGCTGCAAACATCTGACATCAAAAAAACTGCACAGGCACCTTGTGGACCAAACCAAGCTATTAAGGACTTTTTGATCTTTAATCCTGATGCATGGCCTTCAAATCAATGTGACCTCATTGATTTTGGGCAACAGCCAATTGAGTGCCTTGTCAAGTGGTTTCAGCCACTGCTTGAGAGAAAGGGTTGTTGCATCCCAGCCATTGCACCCCAGTGGGTATCTTTAAAGATCTTGGTCAGCACGCAGTTTAAAGATAAAAGCTATGAAGATCTATGGGCCATTTTCCTGACAAAGGCACCCTACAAAGAAGATCTGAAGGATGTTCTTCACCTGGTCGAGATTATGTTAGTCCTTCCCATCTCTGCTGCTCATGTGAAAGAGCCATTTCGGCCCAGAACAGAATCAAAAATGATTCACGCTCTTGTCTGGGTGGTCAAACACTGGAAGAATTGATGAGGATCTCACTGGAGGGTCCTTCTCTCGCACACTTTGACCCTGAACCAGCAGTAAAGGCCTGGTTTCAGGCGTCGAAAAGATCACGAAGGCCCTTTCTTAGATCTTAAACTCCATGTGTCGATCTGTTTGGATCAACTATTAGTTTTACTAGTGATTGTCCCAGCTTTAATTGTTTGAATTGCTCTAGTCTTCTTAAATGACTATCAAACAGTGAACGTATTAATCAAGTCATAGTTTTCTACTGAAGATACCGAAGTAAAAATTTGCTTTTTGGTATTTGCACTGTAACTATAATCTTGCAACTCTGTAGCATCGCATGTGCATTGTGTCTGAGGACATCCGTGTTGACATTTTGAAACCATTATCATTTAGTTGTAAAAGATGCATTAAAAGTAGCTCAGGGATAGCACTTTAATTACTTATTATTGCTTTATATATATTTATTAGTTAATTATTATTAATTAACTAATTAATTTGCATATTTGGCGACTAAAATTTTTACTGGCGACCAAAAATAACCATTCAGTGGCCAAATGACCACTAA
>JAHPZR010047116.1:0-20055 GCA_019787425.1 Platygyra sinensis | reverse complement strand
TTTACCTTCCACATCGTAAGGAGAATCCATAATTATGCCACTTGACACACTTCTTTCCCTAGAAGCACAAGAAAATAAAACCATGGCGGTCAGTTCAATGGAATCAGGGGACAGTGACATCAAAAAAAACCACAGTGCCCTCGTAACAATTGCTTTGGGGGCCTTAGATGGAGTAAGCGATGGAATCGAAAGAAAAATAAACTGAAGAACACGGGCATATTTTCTAGCGTGTTCCACAAAAAATGCCTAAACTGCCTTAAAATTGACGGCAACCAAAGAGTACCAAAAATACTGAAAATAAACTGTCATCTTTGGGCAGTCTTCTGTAATCGATCGAGACACACACAAACTTGCGCAATCTTCAGTCACCTCAAAAACCGAAACGGCCGCCATTTTGTGCACCCGTGAAGTTTGTTTCCTCTCAAGTCTAATCGCGGGCAATATGGGTATACAACCCCTGTGTGAAACACAACCGGAGAGTTGGACGAACAAAGTTGATCGTTCTCGGAAAAATTCAACGAGGTTATATTAAGAATTGCCAACCATGTTGCTGACGTCCATGGGAGTTATCAAAGTTTGATAAACTGTGCCGGACTGGGTAAATCGAGTCTTGCGTGTATCGACAGGTTCGGATCGAAAGTACACAAATCACAGACCACTAGTCGTGAACTTCAGCCACCCAGACCTTCTTTACGTATGCTAGCGGGCTGTGATTGGAGGATTTCGATACACGATCTGGTCGAGTACATGATATGATTGTCGGAAATTTTGGAAAACGTTTTCCTCGGGATGTTTATGTTTCCGAAAAGTCGCGTATCAACGAAAACGGTTTTTTTTTGGGGGGTGTAAATTCGGGTCCCCCCCCCCCCCCCCCCGTTTGCCAACAGTTGGTCACGTTGACCGATAATTTCTAAACTTTTAGCTACAGCAAAATGAATTTCAGAGCTGGAAAGAGCATGTTTTAAATAACCAGGACACCAATTTTCAGACCAATGCCGTATAAGGTTGAGATTTAATGACGATTTGAATATTGCAAAAATTAGAAGGTTTTGTATGGAAGCGAGGAAGCTTTGCCCTCCAGAAACCTTTCTGTTATTAATCACTACCAAAAGAAGCTGCCGGCATATAACCATTGGAGATAGAAAGAGGGGTAAAATATTAGGAAAAATGGAAATTTCTAGGCCCTTACACCGAAAGGCAAAGATTTTATGGCAGCTTGAAAACTTGCAAAATTACAAGGATTTGTATGGAAAACCACTGGAGCGTGACTGGAGGGCAAAGCGACTTCTTCTCATACAAATCCTTCAATTTTTAACGTCCATAAAAATTCCCCCTTAAAAGATATAAACCTGAAAATTTGCATGTAAGCTTATTTGGAACTGTTCTTTCCATTTCTGATAACATTATGCATACCAATGATTAATCCAGTGTGTCTCTTGAAAAACCATGTTCACGTGACCAACTGTTGCAAAAGGCCTATTAGTGTGCCGTCGTGACGTGACATTTTCTTTGCATTTTCAAGTCAGGAAATGTCACATTTCCAGTTCAGTCTTTTTCCGGTCTTTTTAGTTCCGTAAAACTGGCAACTGAACTGTGTGGAAGAAAAAAAATTACCCAACCCGTGAAAACTACCAAAGGGACCTGAAAGAATTCGGAATCGCTCTTCTTGACGGCAAGCATATATATATACGTAATTTTTAACCTCGCCGGTACTCAGGTCAAACTGTGTAGTGTCAGATACAAGCTAGCTAAAATACAAAATCCTCCGTAATTGCCTTACTTTTTCGACCAAAATCCTCCGGAACTTTGAATAAAGCATACTTTGTCGTCGTGTCCAATTCGTGATCGCTTATTATTCTTTGAACTTTCTCGTAACTATCAACATAGCCGTAATTTTCCGATAAAAAAAATCGAACTTTGCCGCCATTTTCACACAGCAAACGAGACAGGACAACATTCCGGTTAATGATTAATTTACTTTAAGATCAACATCCGGTGACATCGTGTCATCGTCGTAAGGGTTCGTTACACAACATCCGACGATGACCTCCCGTAGCTCGATGTTAAAATGTTTCGACCCATATGGTCCAACATACAACATGCGTTGTCTCGTTATGTTTATAACCGCAGTTTGTTTGCTAATTTTACGCAAGTTGAAATGGCCGAAGAATAAGAATCAGGGGCACCCAACGGGAAACTTCGATGAAATATCTGTTCGGGAGAGTCTACCCGTTCTAAGACTTTCGGATAATGCCAAAAAGCTACTGATTTCTCACTAAAACATCACCTAAAAGATTCGCAACCAGAGAAATGCAGGGAAATGCAGTCCCTTAGATTTTCGGAAGGGATATTTTTGAAATTTCTGGCTCTAAAAAAGGTCGCCTAGCATTTTCGGGTAAGAAAAATGTTCGCAGAGAAGTTCTTCGAAGGTAACGTTCAGCTAGCAAATTCTGAAATGAAGAGTTCATTCCCTAAAATTTTCGGGCACTTCAATCTTTAGCTAAGAAATCCGAACAGATCAAATTTTTCTAGTTGATTAAAACAACTCTTTAAAAGGGCTAACCCATATACGACCGCTCTCAAGTGGGTTTGATAGCTCAGTTGGGAGAGCACTGCACCGGCATCGCAGAGATCGTGGGTTCGAATCCCGCTCAGAGCCTGAAATTTTTTTCAGGTCTCTGTTCAAGTAGTGTTACGGCCGCACTTGCATTAATGACCGTTATCACTCAGTTGCTACTATGGGACAAATTACTTTCATCTTTGAACAGTCTTTAAACATTGCAAGGAGCCCAGAAATATCCCTCAGAGGCTTTTTTGCTTAATTTGATCGTCGGGTGCCCCTGAAGAATGTCTATGAGAGAAAAATTCTTTTTTTCTACTACTTTTCTCATCAAACGTCCTTAAAATAAATCAGCAGCACGCTTAAAAGAGTAATTATAAAGATTAGGCAAGACAGAGGGCGAGAAACGACTGGCACAGCACACTAATGAAGACTCTAAAAAATCCAAACCGAACGGGGATTTCCACGCGGTGTGTTATGAGCGCACGTCAAAAACGATTTTTTACCTCTGTGAAAGAAAGAAGAAAGAAAAATTGTTGGATCGGGCTAATTATTTCGGACCCTCCCTTACGCGCCTCTGTACAGAGAAGAAGAGCCCTTGCAAGCACTTCGAGTTATAGCATATGCCATGAACATTTTACTTTAAAATTCAATTGTAAAGCCGTCAAGCACTCGAAAAAGTCAGGGACGTTTTACTTGCTGGATAAAAAAAAATACAAAAGAACTCGTGATCCGAAGGACTATCAGAGAATTTTCACAATATTCACGAAAAAAAAGCATGCACTTTTTAAATACCCTTTGGAAGACCGTTACCATAGATGGTAAAGGATCTGTTTTGGTTGACTGAACATAAGTACAGAAAGAGAGTCTGTCAATCATTTCCTTAAATCAAAGACCACGGAGAGGGAGAGGCCAGCTGGTAAGGCTGCAGTTGCCCTACCACTTTTTGGACCGCCTTGGTTCGTTTTTAGGGCACGCAGATGCATAAATAGTGGCGGAATAGTGACTAATGCTTGTTTGTCTTTGCAACTGTTTCCGCTAGTGCTTTGCGCAAATGGCTATAAAAGGTAGATATTGGCAGTGCAGTTAACAGTTATCAGCAAATGAAAGTCGATATAGTTCTCTCTTTTGGCGCTTATTATGATAACCTCTAGAACCTTTAACTCATTGGTAAAGGTGATTTCGTCCGAGACTCCGGAGTAAAGTTTTAATTTTGAGCGGTCCCTGGACTGCCCTCCGCACAGCCTCGTTCCCAGGGCCTTTTCGCGAGGTTGCCCGCGCCCTCGGCATTGGCACACTGAAAGGTTAAAAGCATATCCGTATCATTAAAGTAGCGTGAGATCCGTAATGAGGAAATATTGGTCTCGAGTCAATTCTTTTTGACAAGTTTGTCAAACAGACAGAACAAGCTAATTCAGTATAGTTTGTTACCAGAGTTTTTTTAGAACTCAGCTAATAATGTATAAATGTGTCTCCGCGATCCATTCTCGGTAAACGCACGCGCCAACAAAATTTAGCATATTAATACGTATTTCAGGCCGTTTTCGCGAAATTAAACTCGAGTAATTGTTCATCACTTATGGAGGGAAAAAGAGTTATACTCAATAACATTTTGTTTTCATTGCCATATAACGAGCTAAAACAAAAATTGTTAGTTGAAGCCTAACAAACAATGATGCAAGGCTGATATTACGTAAAAGCTTAACGGGGCAACGATACGATAGAGTCCAAACTGAAAGCCAACAATTGCAACCGTGGACAGCTGCATGTTTCGACCTTGTTGGGTCTCATCAGCACGGTGTAGCAAGCTATGAAATAATCAGCTGGTCGACTGACATCCATGTACTCACTAAGATGGTGATGACCTCAGATGAAACTCAAATCCAAATCCTTGCCAATTGGCCAATGTCACATGCAAAACGCATGATAATTGGAAAATCCAGAAGATCGTGTCGTTGCCTCGATAAGGTAACTACGGACAGACACAAACTGTCCCGCAGGAAAATCATGGCCAAACCATGTTAAAAATGAGCAGCATATCGGATCTGTAAAGACCTACGGCCCCAAAAAATACTAGACAGTGAAACATGATGATGCAAAGGACCGCAAACGAAATGAATGCTGCCTGTGAACGCAGTAGTCGAAGGACCGTTTTTACTCCACCGGACTAGCTCTGCGTTTAGTACAAAAGTCCGGCTTTGTCAAAACGTTTAGCGCTTTCATATTTTTTCTTTTCTTGAGGGACGCAAGTTTTATTTTTTATCGGGCATTTTCATATTTTCGAGCGAAATCTTTTTCCTTCCGTTTTCTACCGACAAGGCCAGCATACTGCATGAGCTTGGCCTTGTTCTGACGACTGATAGGAAAAAGCCAAAGGCTAGTCGTGTTCTTGTTCCATCGTACTGAAGTTCGAATTATATATAGGGAGGTTAAGAAAACCACGACGGCAACGGCAACGGGAACGTCGCTAAACAAAAGGTTTAATGAGCGGAACAATAGCCTGGCACGTGCGCTATAACTCTTTGTACATTTCTTTGCCGTCCTCTGCAAAACAACAACGGGAAATCACCAATTCTGCGTTGTCGAGAACTTGAACTACGACGGCTAATTTTTAAAATTCTATTTGAAATTTATTGTGGTGTCCCAGATTCAGTTTCACGATAGCTTTGACAGTGATAAATAATATAAATGACTTAAGAGTATCCCGAGATTCGTAACATAAATTCATTTTTAATCGACGTTGTCTTCGGCGTCGCCGTAGTAGCTTCTTAAACTCCCTTATGTTAACAATTCTCCAAAAAAAAGGAATGAGGCCATCTGTTCTTTGATCAAATTACAGCTAAACGCCCCACTCTTGAGTTAAACGCCAGACTATTAGGCGCATATACAATTTCGCTGTTTAGCTTGGTAATTGAGAAAGCAATTAATTGTAGACCAAATAAAGACCAAATTGTGAATTACTGTAAACGCACTTAATTAAAATATATTAAGTCAGTGAAGAGGCGTTCCACAGTATAAATAAAGAGGTGCATTTCATTCATGATCACTACTGAAGCAGTAGCAGCAACACTCGAACCTCTTACTCTTTAGTTTTCTGTTCTGTCACAGCTATGAACAAGTTCTCCTCTTCATTGGTGTTCCTGTGCATCGTTTCGTTTTTACTGTTCGTTTGTACTCAAGATGGCGAAGCTGCTTTGCCAATACCTCGGTGTCCGAAGAGACCAGACTGCCCGAAATCGAAAGCCAAGAAAGAATCATTTCTGACCTGGAGATCACAGGTAAAAACACACGCGGGTTTTAGTTGTAAGAATGATTAGGCTTCAGTTTAATTTTCAGGACGATCAGCAAAGGATTTTTCTGGTCTCAAGTATTTCCGAGGGACAGTCTCTGTTTCCGGCAGATGACACAATTAAGGCGCCCCATCGTGAAACTTAGTCCGAGTCGCACCCAAGTTTACCTATAAACTGGTGTCACTTGAAAGAGGAATTTTTAACCAGTTCCACTCCTCACAGATATTTAAGTCTCTGGTATCGCTGTTCATTTTAACTCCCCTTTTGCATTGTGATTCGCTGCAAGCACGGGCGTGGAAAATACACCAAGAATTGTTAAGACATTTATTATGAATTGGAGAAATCTTTTTATGTTTTTTCCAAGGTTTAAGCCGCAGGCGAGATCCATAAACCTGCACAAAAAAACAAGTATCTGCTGGTAAATTGACATCACCGCGATCGCGACTCATTCCTGGTAAACGAGCGCACGAAAGCTAAGCATATTATTTCTTTGCGATTCTTAAGTCACTTTTGTGAACATTTAACTGACTGTCTGTCCACCAAAAGAAAAAAATTCTACTTAACAAAAAACGGTTAATGAATAAATTGATAAAGCTATTCGCCGAGACTAATATACGCACAGTCCGCCTTAGAATTCTCCTTTTCATCTCAGCTCAGTTCAGAGATGAAATAAAGAGCCATATTGCACCCTGAGGTGAATTGCCTGACAAGACACGTATGCGGCTTTTTAACAACATCGAGAAACGAGGAACTATTTTTACCACTACATAAAATTGCTTGTTTAATATTGCAATTGTTCCGTCAATACACTCAATTGGAATTTCTGTTTTCAGTTGATTCCTTCCCGAAGAGCGAGCATTTGTGAGACCGCGCGCTCTCTGAACTGTGCAGGACTGGACGACGATCAAAGCTGAAATACCTGACAGATGAAACTTAACGTGGGACATAAATCCTGAACACGCGGAAAACGTAATAAAATAAATGTTCAAAAGTAATAAGTCTGCATTTTCTTGTATTGTGTTTCTTATCTTATAGTATAATATATACCATCTGGTTTCATTTGGCTCTAACCTTTTGGTCTGAAGCGGCCTCCGATCGAAAACCTTAATTGTCTAGAATATAAGTTGTGCGAGTTAAAACTTATCATCAGTTCGATTTATGTTTAAAATTTGGTTCTTATCTTCCTGATACACATCCACAATCAAAATCAAAATCAAAGGAAAAGAAAAGTCCAACTGGTCTTATAAAATTCAGACCAAAAGTAAAATAAAGTCCGAAGTAAAGGGCAGGTACAGTGGAATCTCTAATAAACGTGTCACACACAGTTACTAGTTTAATTAGCCTGCAAACAGGCTCCCAGCGAGTTCGGAAAAAAAATTCGTTGAGTGAGTGGGAGTCGGAGCATCTTGACTCCGCGAGCGAAGCGAGTGGGACGCGGGGGAGCCTGTAGACATTGTTTTCTATTTGCCCTTCCGCCCCTTGGTGATTAGCCTGTTACATATCTGTCAAGGGGATAATTAAACCTGTCAAATTTGATGGGTTTCCCCACGCTGATGAATCTAGTCTGCTTGCAGCCGGTTTTTTCTCTCAGGGTCACTTAGACGCCCGAACTTAGTCGAGTATTTAGTCATCGCGAACGCAAAAGAGCGGTATAGCAGTATGGCCGAGTAGGGAAGACGGCGAGACGAGAAGTAATTTGGAATCAGAAGACCCAGATCTTCAGATAAAAGTTTGTCCAATGTGTTGAATTCTGTCATCCTTTTGTCCTTTAAACGGATCACCTACAAAGTCAACAGCAATCCCCAGAGCACGAGGCGTCTTCGGTTTAATTAAACTACAGAAGCGAGCTTCTTAGGCTCTGCTTGCGAAATCCGCCCGATAAAAGTATTTGGTATTTTGTTAACAGAACGCAAGAGTTTTGAGCAACGTTTCGTGATACACCCGCAAGAAAAATTGATTTCAATTAGTTAATTAGATTATTTTGACAGGTGTGAATGTCCTCAAAAACATGAGTCTGCAGTCTGTTTTTCTTCTCGTGCGTGCCGCGCCCATGTCTCGTCCCATTCTCCTTTAGGCTAAATAGTGTCTCCTCATAATCCATGGTGAAATTTCGAGAGAAAAACAGACTGCCAGCAGTCTATGATGAATCGGCTTTTTATAACAATACACCGTAATGATGGTAAATAAAGTAGACACGCCAAACACGACTCCTACGAGAAAAGGAGAAAACTAGAGCCGTCAGATCGTGCTAGGCGGCAAGTTTTAAGGCGGGGGTAAACCCGAAAGCCGTATTTTGGCTGGGTTTTATGTTTTTAATGCAAATACTCGTGTACGTTTCAAGCAATCAAGAATCTCTATGCTCATTTCACATATCTATGTTTTGGGTCGTTTTGTAAATTTTTTGGTGATTTTTAGGTATATTTGGAGATAAATAGTTTTTCTCAAAGGATTAGTAAAATTTATGGAAATAGGAAATTTGGAAGATTTGGTGTTGTTTTAAAATTAGAGTTTGAAGTTAAAAATAGGTAGATACACACCAAACAGTTGCCCAACAACCTGGGGTGCCATTGTGCGGTCGGGCAACTGTCTGGTGGTGTTCCAAAACCCTTTTTTTCCCTTTCAACCTCTCTTTAAACTTACTAAAATTTCACTGAAATTCGGGTTTACCCCCGCCTTAAGAGGTCTACAATCAGAACTGAGCCGAACAATGGCATTTAGAAAACAGTCCTAAGAAAGCACGCGCGCTGATTGGTTAAAGATCGTGTTTGTATAACTCGATGGAGACACAGAACTAGCGCGCGCTGTTGACGTAGTGATGGCGAGAGCAAAGAGAATTTGCATTTTGATATCCAAAGTTAACAAGTTGTTTTCCTTTTTCTTGTCGTGGTGTTTTCTAAAAGAAATAGAAAACATGTACTTCGTGTTTCTATCGAGTTATACAAACACTCTTGAAAGTTTGGGAGAACTCGAAAAAGCTGTGGAAACACTCGCCTGCGGCTCGTGTTCCCACAGCATTTCTCGTTCTCCCAAACTTCCACTCGTGTTTGTATAACTCGATAGAAACACGGTACATGTTTTCTATTTCTTAAATACAACACGCAACACAGTCGACAGACTTGCGCGTAATGAATTAAATTTAAATCCTGTGGTACTAGAACAATCAAAGGAGAAATCAACCTGTACATCGAGCTCCAGGAACATAAGCTCGATCAGATACCTGCAAAAAACATTAGAATTTCTTTAGACAAGCCTATAGCTTTCTCGAAGTAAAGCTACGTCTCCGAAGGAAAACTAGGAGGGCAAATATATGACTAGCCTGCGAACGCAGACGTATTTCCGGCTGTCACTGGTTCCGCCGAAAATAACGTCTGCGAACTCGAGTTAAAGATTGATTTCCGTGACGTCAAAACTTTTGTTTTGCTGTTGACCATTAAAATTCACCGACAGAATATGATACTCGCATACACGCGCGACGCCGCGGGAGCCGGTGATATATTTAGAATCATGAATTTGTTCCCGATGAGCCATGAGCGCCATCGAAACACTAGTTTACCTTTCGTATGAAAGGTTGTTCTCTGTATATTTCTCTCAGCAAATTGGTTGATTCTCTATTGTGCTACGTTTAAAGTAATATGCAGGCTCGCAAACTTTAGCCTCTTAGTGAATTATGGCCTTCGATTGATCAACGGAATAATTTATTTTCTCAGTGGAGCCTTTAAGTAGAATCTTAATGCCGTTGTGTTTGCTACCTCTGTGGAAATTTTTATTTAAGTTTATTGGCTCATTCATGTTGCAACTATTGAATCGGTCGGATCAGTGGCCTTCGATTCCCTATTACCGTGGCCATTTGTTTATTAGCCTGTGGTGACCTTACATGATAATCTTTCATGATGTTTTTCACGGACGGCTATGCAGGTCTCATATCCGAGTCCTTTCAAGGCTATTGTAGTTTCTTAGAAAAGTGCACCTCCATTATTTTGTTGCATTACTAGCATCCAACAGGTGTTAGTGTTTTGTAACCGTCAGGTTACCGTGTTGGAATTAAATTCTAGGATGCTGTATAATGATCTTGTTTGGCAAATGTTTTAGGTTGTTTTCTTCTCACATCACGAAACAGTGAGAGTCGTGTTAAGCATTTCTACCATTTTCAACTGCCCTGATCTCTAACACGGACCTGACATCACTGAGTGCGATATTGCGCTTATTCTACGTGAATTTAAGCGGCTGACTTTGTCCTTCATCAGGTTAATCAGCGGCGAAACAACGATTACAATGTTCTTCTCACGAGTTGAATCCACACAAGAATACACAATAGGCCGCAAAGCCTGAATTTAAACAGACTTTCCAACTCCAGCTGAAGATTCACAAAAACATCACTCGTCGATTCAAAAACAAATCGCAAGGCTTCCTCTTGATGCTTATTGAGGCTATCAAACCCGAAAACCTCCCTGAAGTCATCCTCTGACACACGTTTGCGAGAGCTCCACGCACGATCCCTGTGTGTTACCTCTTCAGATATGCAAGGTGAAATGTGATTGGTTTTTGAGCACTGACGTCACGGAAATCGTTCTCGTGGCTCGAGTTCGCAGACGTTATTTTCGGCGGAGACAACCGACAGCCGGAAATACGTCTGCGTTCGCAGGCTAATATATGACACCCGTGATAAGAATCTACCTACTGTACTTGCAAACAGTTCTAATCATAGCCGGGCCTGGCGTCACAATATTTATAGAATGCGAGTAAGCAACACGTTCACAGTAAATGTCATACATTGTATTTTAGCCCGTAAAAGCAAATCCTTGGAGACTTAAAAACAAATCTTGCAATAGAAATGAGCAAAAACAATACACTAACACATGGCAAATTATTCAAAGAAGCAACACGCAGATAACAGCGGAAATCATGCCGCTTAGCACGATCTAACGGCTCTAGTTTTCTCCTTATAACACAATACGAAATGCCTTTCATAAAGAAGAGTGAAGCGACAAAAAGGTCGAAAGACCGAAAAATAAACTGAAAATCTACAAATGGCACAAACCGTAGGAGTCGTGTTTGGCCTGTCTATTTTATTTACCATCATAGACGCGGCAGCAATTGAAAACTTAGGCTCTTCCCGAAACCAGTCGGTAGAATACCGAAAACATCGCAATTCTACGCCACACGCTACGTTTACGCTACGTTTCCAGTCATAGCTTCTGCTCACGTTTCAAACCAGAGATATAACGAAAATGTTGCAAAGAATTACTCAAAGCTGCTTCAAATTCGTCGTCAGTGAATTGCACGCGGAAGCCGTTGTTGACTGTCTCGGCAAGAATTATGCTAATTTACAAGCAGTTGTCAAGATCCGTCAATTATTTATCTCAGAGCTGTCAACAGCCATCGATTCAACCAATCAGATCTTGATACCAGGAGCTGGTATCATGGAACGGCGGCATCAATGGAATGTCTACAGGCTCCCCTGCGGACTCCCTCCTCACCAGACCGCTCTCGGCTCGTCCCGCTCGCCCTAGACTACACTCGGCTATCTCGCCCTAAACCCCTACACTCGGCTATCTCGCCCTAAACCCAACCGAGCCGGGAGCCTGTTCGCAGGCTATAGTTTAATGTGGATGTGTCCCCGAATATTAGAAATCTCAGACAACAGGCATGAACGCGCTGCCGGTGAAGCCAGAAAATAATTTTGTATCGATAATGCTGCAGTTACCGGCCCGCTAGTCTCCCTCAAGAAAGAGAATCCGTTTTCCTCTAGGTCGGCCTGGGGACTAGAGGCAGGGTATCATACAGAGTCACATATAAAACACAGACCACTGATCTGAGTATAAATGTTTTCCGCTTTTTAGGCTGTGGCTTGAACGCCGCAAAAAAAGGAGAGGAAGAAATATCTAAAGAAAACTAAGTGACTTAAAATTAATCTCTCCCTTCTCCCCAGTTTTTTTTACTTCGTTTCTCTCTTCTCCCTTATGTTTTTGGCCGTTTCTCCCTCCTCCCTTAACTGATCTTTCCCCTGGTTAAGCGGCTGGTTATCAAAAGTCCCGAAATTATTGTCAGTAAAATACTGTAACTAAAACAACTATCATGAACCGGCCACCCCTATTAAACGGCCGCAGCCACCTTTTGATCGTCCTGAGGGTTTTCTATTGTCCTCACCGCAAGGACTCCGTAAGGCCCTATTAAGCGGCTCCACAAAATTTAGTAAATATAGCTTGGATGTTTTGGGAAAGGTGATGGCAGATAAGAATCCAAAATATTATAGATAGTGGTAAACTGGTAAAAACATTCAAACAAACGTTTATTGTTAGTGTAGGTAATCATACGGTTTCGAGTTAAAATTGGAATTTGCGCAAATGAGTTTTATTTTACTTTTTATCTTTAAAAAAAAATTACCAGTGCAAGTTAGGGCCTGATTACATGAGTCGGGCTGGCCCGGTTAGCCGGGCTGCCTCGGTGTGCCGAGATGACTTTCAGGCCGGTACACTCTTTTTTTAATAAGAACAAACTTAATAAGAACATTGAGGCTGAAATCGCTCGAAAAATAAGAACAATTTAAGAACAATCTGAGGCTGAAATTTTTTTCACCAAACAAACAGACCGCGACGACAGTGTGAAGCCAACGTTTCTTTTCAAAATTCAGGGTCTTTACTATACAGTCTTCCAGATATATTCATCACTCTTAAACTTCATTATCACACTTTTCGTGTGTAAACAGTAACAGATTACATGTATGAGTATAAACACTGAACACTACATGTACTGATAAGTACAGGTTCTTTGTCCATCACTGTATGATGCTTGTGAAAGGTATGGTTTAGGTACCCTGCAGGTCAGGGTCCCTACAGTGAAGTACTGTACAGTACGGTATAACCAGATTTGGAGCCATTAGAGAACACAGAATTTTAAGAACAAAATAGGAACATTTTGAGGCTGAAATGACCGAAAAAATAAGGACATTGGGCCTGAGCTAAATTTTACTGGTTCTTAATAAAAAAAAAGTGTATTACATGCAGCGAGCCAGCCCGGTTGATCGGTTGATGGCTGATGCGATGAACTGTGGGAAACCGGAGCGAGCTTGATTTTGTACTCTCATTGGCTTGATAAGCCGGGCTGGAACTTCAAACGCGATTACATGGAAAAATCTCAGCCCGTTTAGCCGGGATCCCGGCACCGCGATACCGAGATCCTGGCTAACCGGGCTGGCCCGGTTGTCATGTAATCGCGGAGTTAATTTTTGTTGCGTTTAACAAACGTGCCGAGATCCCGGCAAACTGACATCAGCTCGGCTAACCGGGCTAGCCCTCCTCATGTAATCAGGCCCTTAATTCCAAATTGAAAGAGCAAAACTGTGTGATTACTTATCGATAATATAGACATGAAAAATTTGGGTGACGGAAGTGCCGGAAGATCTGTCTTTAAACCATTAAGTTTTTCTCATTCGAGAAAACTGTTTTCAAAGTTCAGCACAAAATTTTCGTCATCATTTTACAAGATATCATCGGCTTAGAAAGTTTCCATTAGTCTTTCAACCGATCATTATCCTGAATTACTACGTGTAATCTGCACTGGTGTTACACGTGAACTGCATTTCTCTCAACCAATCAGAATCAAGTAAATTTTTTTCGTGCATATTGTCTTCGTTATAACTTGTAGTTTATCTTAAAGCATGTGCTTGTGTTTAAATAGAATATTTCAGCTAATATAAACCCATGCTAATATCCTAATATCGAGCAGCAACCTCCCATGTCCCAAGGGTGACCGCTTTTTTTTTTAGGGCTTCGACTTTAATTTAAAATTTTCAACCGGAAGACCCAAACACGAGCGTACCATCTGCCAATACGCCACGTTTGATATATTACTATTCTAACCAGGCTCCGAGGCTTTCACGACAAACTTCCTCGTTTATTGGTGGTGTCTTCTTTGTATCCAAGTCTCTTTTGGGAATTGAGATACAAAGGAAAAAAATTGCAATTCTGTCCTGTAAGTCTCGGAGTCATGTTAGAATAGTAAGCATAGGCGTACGAGCCGGGGGGGGCGGGGGGGGGGGCTGCAGCCCCCCCAGTCGCAGAAAATTTTGAGATTTTTCGGGCAAAACGCTGATGATTCGGGCAAAAGTACTCGGGAGAAAGCGTTCTAAAAGGTAGTCAAGGCCTGGCTTGTAGGTTACTTTCACTGGCGTTTGTCTTGTCAAATCGGAGTTAAGGTCATATGATCTAAGGATCCACAATTGCAGGTATTCTGTTTTGGAAAAGCCATATGCCAATTAAATGTGTACCGTGGGAATCCATGATGTTATTTCCATTAGTGACAAAAGGATGAAAGCAAAGGACGACCAAGATGGGCTCCTGCCAAGACTTATGTTTTTGTGGTGGCTCTAAAAAGAGCTCTTTTGAATGGCTCCGCAAAGTGCCAGTTTAAAATTTTCCTGAACTTCTCGCACGAGGAACAATTAACTGTTTCTTTTATAAGTTTCTGATTTTACCAGGGTGTCGAATGAAGTCATAGGCTAGGAATATGCAATGTTTCAAAATAACTACAGTGGAATCCTGATTTCTCGAACCCTCATTTTTTCGATCCTTCCGATAACTCAAACCAAAAGTCGTTTCCCTCTCCTCACTCAAACGCCATAATTTCACGAACTGTCCGGCCGATTTTTAAAAGCAATTTTCATCAGTTCCCTTGGATGTTCCAAAAAAATCGGAATTCGGCTGTGTTTCCGTAATGATAACAGTTTCATTAGACGTAAGAATTGGGAACGTTTTTGTTTTTACTGCGATTTGAGTACGTATATACAACTGACACTTTCGGGCATTTTGTAATTTTTTTCGGGCAATAAGGTCACCGCCCCCCCAAGTCCGAGGGTGGCCGTACGCCTATGATAGTAAGGAGTTATAGATATGACGACGGAGTCAGGGGGAGGGCGCCTTGTAAAGGCTGGTTTTTACTAGCGCATAAGCATAACCCGACATACGCAGAAGCAGTAAAATATTGATAATTAGCACCTTTTATCTGGGAAATTTCCAACAAAAGGCGCTAATTATGAACACCTTACTGCGTCTGCGTATGTCGACTTTTACCTATTCTTATAAATGCGTTAGTGAAAACCAGCCTTAAAAAATGAATTTATAGTTAACCTTCGAATGTCGCAACTCTGTAGATCTGTTCAGTACGCCAATCAGTCGAAAATTTGCTCAGGCTGAACATGCACCGACAGCGATCAGTTCCAAAAGAAGATACGAAAAATTAGCCATTGCTGTTCGCGTTCTCCAGAATACATAGAACTGAGTCATTTCACGTTGTTGTTTTGTAGAGGATGGCAGAGAAATGTACAAAAATTCAAAACGCATGTGCATATAGCTATTGTTTCGCTCATTAAACCTTTTGTCTGCTGACGCCCTCGTCGTAGTCGCCGTTTGCGTATCCATTTACCTAAACTGAATGAATCGACTAGTTTCCCCGTGAAAAGAGTAGACAAACATTAAGTGGCTGGTTTTATTGAAAACACTTTAATTTAAGGCAGAGTTGACATTAACAAGCTAAAAGTAGGTGATGCACAGTCAAACTATTGTGGATTCTTCATTCCGAGATAGAATTGTTTACTTTTATTGAAACTCGTGTCTCTCGTACTGTCAGAAAAAACCGCCAAGCCAGCTCTTCTTGGGCTTGAAACTCATGTCTCACGTACTGTCAGTAAAAAAGGGACCAAGCCAGCTCTTCTTGGGCTTGAAACTCGTGTCTCACGTACTGTCAGTAAAAAGGCACCTAGCCAGCTCTTCTTGGGCTACAAACTCATGTCTCACGTACTGTCAGTAAAAAGGGACCAAGCCAGCTCGTCTTGAGCTTGAAACTCGTGTCTCACGTGCGGTCGGAAAAGGGACCAAGCCAGCTCTTCTTGGGCTTGAAGCTCGTGTCTCACGTACTGTCAGTAAAAGGGAACAAGCCAGCTCTTCTTGGGCTTGAAACTCATGTCTTACGTACTGTCAGTATAGAGGGACCAAGCCAGCACTTCTTGGACTTGAAACTCGTGTCTCACGTACTGTCAGTAAAAAGGGACCAAGCTAACTCTTCTTTAACTTAGAGCTCGTGTCTCACGTACTGTCAGTAAAAAGGGACCAAGCCAACTCTTCGTGGACTTGAAACTCGTGTCTCACCTAATATCAGAAAAATGGACCAAGCTTGCTCTTCTTGAGCTTAAAACTCGTGTCTCACGTACTGTTAGTAAAAAGGGACCAAGCCAGCTCTTCTTGGACTTGAAACTCGTGTCTCATGTACTGACAGTAAAAAGGGACCAAGCCAGCACTTCTTGAGCTTGAAACTCGTGTCTCGCGATGACCGGTCTGTAAAACCGCTGAACTTGTTCACCCAGATGTACTGTTAACTCTAAGGAATTCTTGAGCGTTCCATACAGAATGCTTGGTCTTCAGCAGAAATCTACTACCACTCTCCGCTCTACCTGCCTTTTCGGTTTTTCCAATGAAGCCACCTTCATAAATAAGACAAAACCCAATTATGTTAGGTAGAATTTAAAATGATAGGCTAGGCTAGGTTAGGCTAGGCTAGGCTAGGTTTTGCCAGGATAGGGAACCAGATAGAAAGGGAAGGCAAGGGAAGAAAAGTGAAACGAGCAGTAGGAGAAAAAAGAAAATGGAAAGGGAGGGACAAGGACAAGAGAAGACAGGATTGGGTAAAGCAAGTGAAGGGAATAAGAGTGGCGTCCCAAAATGGCCTGCACTGACCCACATGGATGAAATCTCCCAGCAATTTGTCAGTTTGACAGAAAGGTCTTTAAGGATACACTTGAGTGGAGAGAGGCTGTAAGAGAAGAGTCCTGCCTTAGAGCATATACTGACATTGGCCCCTTCAGCATTTACGTGGCTGCACCATTCAATCCCGTCAATAGGGAGTTTTAGCAATGAGGACGGCGACGGCGGGCACGAAGGCTTGCAAAAAAAGTATTTATATTTTACTTATAAATGTCGCAGCTTTTTAAATCTGTTCAGTAGGTCTGTCGGTCTAAAAACTAGCTCAGGCTAAACATGCATTGACAGCATTTAATTCGAAAAGAAGATACGAAAAATTAGCCATTGCGGTTCGCGCTCTCCAAACTACGTAGCACTTGGTCATTTCACGTCGTTAATTTGTAGAGGACGGCAAAGAAATGTACCAAGATTCAAAACGCACGTGCACAGCTATTGTTTTGCTCATTAAACCTTTTGTTTGGTGAAGCTCTCGTTGCCGTAGCCGTCGTGGTTTGCTAAAACTCCCTAATAACAACGGCCACAGGGTAGTGGCAGAGGACATGACAGCAGTAGCAGAGGCAGAGGCAGAAATGGCAGTGTGATTGTAATGGTAAGAGGCAGCAGCATTGGTAGAGACTGAAACAATAGTTAGTGGTGGGATCTCGTGATGTTGATGGTGGTAGTGGTGGTAGCGCAAGTGGTATCATGCTGGGGAAACAGGTCGTTTCGCCCCAAGTCAAAGTCGTTTCGCCACAACTTTAAAGTTGTTTCGTTTAAAGTAATTTATGATGTATTTGCAAATTACTAGAGGAATAAATTGTCACCTTTGTAAGATGATGTTGTTGGTGACGTTTAAAATTGTTCATTTCACTTTTCCTAATCTCTCCTGCCCACGCCATGTTTAGTTGGGGCGAAACGACTTTGAGTTGGGGCGAACGACCGTAATCCCATGCTGGTGGCGGTAATCTTCCTAACATAGAACAGAAAATTAACACAAATAGAAAAAAAAAGTATCTCACCAGTTGCCCACAAGTGGTAAATAATGTGCAAGGTACAAGTCAACCAATCGCTTTGGAACAGCAATCCAGACTTCATTCAACTCGTTGACCATGGCAATAATAAGAAGTTGCACGCATCTTTCGGTTTTAATGGTATCTGGAGGAAAATCTTGATCTCTTCGAGTCTGTTAAATGTACCAAAACAGGTATTACAATCTATAAAAATTGATCACACAATACTTTGGTATGTGTGCAAGTGTATTAAGGTGATACATAGCTGCCACATGTGCCTTAGGTCGGTACACACCTGGGAATGCGTTGCGGAAACATGAAGGGGAAATGTGTTGCATGAAATTCAGCTGGCTTGAATTTAAGTGAAAGTCAGGGAAAAATGACTTCAATTTTCGATGTCGCATCTTGTGCAGTTGCAAACTTTCCCGTTACAAAATAGATATGAACCGATATAGATACGTGTGCAGTAGTTTGCAAACGATTCCAGAGCAATATGTGTCCTTACTCTTATTCACGCGTTCCGGGTTCACGCGTGCCGGGTTAATGCGCCCGGAACTTGTCCTCTAGTGTATGCCGACCTTTTGATTTCTTGAACAAAACTGCTCAGTAGACATAAACGTTGCAGCAGATTCCATCCCTGCTCCAAACATCATAAATGTACCTACATCATAGTATATATTAGGTACACAAGTAAGAGTTACAAGTAGTTTGGTGATTGTACTCTGCTTGTATGTGTCTAATTGCAGTTGTTACCAATGTCAGCAAATGCCAATAACATCCAGGACCTAAACACCTTGAGGAATAAATGCTAAGCTTCACACAGAACAATGGCTAAAACTCTGCAAGTTGCATTTTCCACTCACCTGTAGGTTTTCTCGAAGAGCATTATTTAAAATGTTTGAATGAACTAAACCAGGGCAAACCAAAGTGACACCAACATTTTCGTTATAAATTTCCATTCGCAATGTCTTGAAGTAACCCTGAAAAAGGTACGAGTTCTCCATAAGTAGTGCTTAAAACAGACCTGCCAGTGATCAGGGTTTAGAAAGCCATCTTGAGGGGTGGGCAACAGTGTCAGAAATAACAGTGTTTGCATTAACACTATTTGTCTTCCTGTCTTCCTTTATCTCATTTTCTTTCTCTCTTTAAAAACACTTTATTTCTTAATCACAAATTGTAAGTTATTTCAATCATTGGTGCTACTTATCATCTTCTATAATTATGTAACTTGCATGTATTTATATGTCTTGACTGCATTTTTTTCTGACACTTCTGTAATAATGTGTGTGAGAGTTTATATTAAAATTGAATTGAATTGTTAAAAGGTACCTGAAGAGCATGTTTTGAAGCTGCATATGAAGCACATCTTGAACCAGCTGCAGCTGAAAATGATTTGAAAATGTGTTGAACCACTGTAATCTATCTTTTTTAAACATAAGTCCATTTCATTGCAAGTTGGCAGTTCCCTTGTGAGAGAGGACCGCACTCCAGCCCCTCCCATCATCCCTGCTCAAAAGCTGTAAACACTATAAAGACAGTCCTGAAGACCTTTCAGTCCTGTATGACCCTTTCACCTGGAGAATACCCCTTCACACAGGGAGGCTCCACCCAAAAGGGGTTCCGTTTTCAGGCCTCGGGTATATGCAAGAGTATGGATTTCACAAGTTGAGAGTTTAATAGACAGTAGGAAAATCTGTCATTTACTAGGTAAACTATATCAGGGCCAATTAACCAATTCATGCATTTACTTGCATGCATTGCTGAGGAGGTGAAATTTCACCTGTGTTAGCCTGAGGCCCTGAGCAAGGAAAATCTATAACTGTATAAACAATTCAGCAGCTAACAAATTCCGGCACATTTCTTTGTGTTCCACAAAATCCAAAGTAAAAAAGTACAAGCAAAAACAACCTAAGAGAAAAAAGAAGACAAAATAAAAAACCAAAAGAAAAAGAAAAAGCATCTCTGTGTGGCTTTTATGTGCTTTGTTTTGTCTCACTGAGCCACTGGTAGTGTAAACTGCACGCGCACTGATAGGGTGACTTCCTATAGATATCGCAGGCACTTGCAGTTTCTTTAAATGCTGCATGTAAAAGGAAAAGCGTTTTCTTTTTAAATAAATTCAACTCTTTCCAATGACTTACAATTTGGGCCAATGTTGGAAACATTCCTATTGTAAAATGATACTTTTTTCCAGAAAACTACAAAATAGTTTGAAATTCTCTTACAATCTCACCTGAAATGAAACACAATTTATGCAGAGAGCAATAAAAATTAAAGTTAAAGTATTAAATCAAGGGCAAAAATCCTGATAAAGTGATATACTTGGGAGCTAGCCTACATTTTTGTAGAATGATTCACATGACCATGGGTGTGGCCTGATGATGGCATCACTGGTGTTACTGATCATGACAAAGTTAAAATGCATGGTGAACAAACTCTAAACAAACTAAATATGGCAAGGTTAT
>JAHPZR010047115.1:0-12500 GCA_019787425.1 Platygyra sinensis | reverse complement strand
ACTGTTGCCCACCCCTTAAGATAGCTTTCTAAACCCTGATCAGTTCTGTTTTAAGCACTACTTATGGAGAACTCGTACCTTTTTCAGGGTTACTTCAAGACATTGCGAATGGAAGTTTATAACGAAAATGTTGGTGTCACTTTGGTTTGCCCTGGTTTAGTTCATTCAAACATTTAAATAATGCTCTTCGAGAAAACCTACAGGTGAGTGGAAAATGGAACTTGCAGAGTTTTAGCCATTGTTCTGTGTGAAGCTTAGCATTTATTCCTCAAGGTGTTTACTGGTCCTGGATGTTATTGGCATTTGCTGACATTGGTAACAACTGCAATTAGACACATACAAGCAGAGTACAATCACCAAACTACTCGTGGACTTTGTAAATCTTGTAACTCTTACTTGTGTACCTAATATATACTATGATGTAGGTACACTTATGCTGTTTGGAGCAGAGATGGAATCTGCAACGTTTCTGTCTACTGAGCAGTTTTGTTCAAGAAATCAAAAGGTCGGCACACACTAGAGTACAAGTTGCGGGCGCATTAACCCGGCACGCGTGAACCCGGAACGCGTGAATAAGAGTAAGGACACATATTGCTCTGGAATCGTTTCCAAACTACTGCACACGTATCTATATCGGTTCATATCTATTTTGTAACGCGAAAGTTTGCAACTGCACAAGATGCGACATCGAAAATTGCAGTCATTTTTTCCCTGAATTTCAACATTTTAAATTCAAGCCAGCTGAATTTCATGCAACACATGCATTTCCCCTTCATGTTTCCGCAATGCATTCCCAGGTGTGTACCGACCTAAAGCACATGTGGCAGCTATGTATCACCTTAATACACTTGCACACATACCAGAGTATTGTGTGATCAATTTAAATTATAGCTTGTAATACCTGTTTTGGTACATTTTACAGACTCGAAGAGATCAAGATTTTCCTCCAGATACCATTAAAACCGAAAGATGCGTGCAACTTCTTATTATTGCCATGGTCAACGAGTTGAATGAAGTCTGGATTGCTGTTCCAAAGCGATTGGTTGACTTGTACCTTGCACATTATTTACCACTTGTGGGCAACTGGTGAGATACTTTTTTTTCTATTTGTGTTAATTTTCTGTTCTATGTTAGGAAGATTACCGCCACCAGCATGGGATTACGGTCGTTCGCCCCAACCCTGGGGGGGGGGGGGGGGGGGGGGGGTGGGGGTACTCCCTTATATGGGCTATATAGGTATGTGCGGCCCCAAAGGGTATGGTTTTTCAGCCGTTTTGGTCATAAATAGGGTATCGATTTTAGGTGATTATGGCCATTTTGGTCATAAAGAGGGTAAGGTTTTTGTACTCTAGCCCTGATATGGGTATGTTCTTAAACCTAGAAGCCACTTTTTCATCATTATCGAAAAGAAAATCAACAAAAGCCCTTCACAAATTATGTTTACGGTAATTTAACATTGGCCTGAACTAGGGATCCAACTATAATGCAGGTATGAAACAGGATTTTAATGTAACGTTCAGGTCATAAATATAGGGTTTCGAATTTTTGGTCGGGTCATAAATAGGGTAGGGAATATCGCAGATTTTGGTCATAAATAGGGTAAGGGTTTTGAGAAGCGGGCCGCACACACCCACCCAATTTTTCTGGGAGTACCCCCCCCCGGGGCCCCAACTCAAAGTCGTTTCGCCCCAACTAAACATGGCGTGGGCAGGAAAGAGAGATTGGGGAAAGTGAAATGAACAATTTTAAACGTCATCAACAACATCATCTTACAAAGGTGACAATTTATTCCTCTAGTAATTTGTAAATACATCATAAATTACTTTAAGCGAAACGACTTTGACTTGGGCGAAACGACCTGTTCCCCAGCATGATACCACTTGCGCTGCCACCACTACCACCATCAACATCACGAGATCCCACCACTAACTACTGTTTCAGTCTCTACCAATGAGGCTAATGCCGCTGCCTCTTACCATCACAATCACACTGCCATTTCTGCCTCTGCTACTGTTCCCATGTTCTCTGCCACTACCCTTGGGTTGTTTATTGACGGGATTGAATGATCCAGCCACGTAAATGCTGAAGGGGCCAATGTCAGTTATATGCTGAAGGCCAGGGACACTCATCCTCTTACAGCTCTATCTCCACGCAAAGTGTATCCTTAAAGACTTTTCTGTCAAACTGACAAAATTGCTGGGAAGATTTCATCCATGTGGGTCACTGCAGGGGCCATTTTGGGGACGCCACTCGTTATTCCCTTTACTTGCTTTTATCCAATCCTTTTCTTCTCTTGTGCCTTGTCCTCCCTTTCCAATTTTCTTTTTCCCTCCTACTTCTCGGTGTCACTTCTTTTCTTCCCTTCCCTTCCCTTTCTCCCTCTGGCTCCCTAGGCCTGGCAAAACCTAACCTATGCCTAACCTAAGCCTAGCCGCGCCCTAACTTAGCCTAGCCTAACCTAGCCTTTCCTATGCTATAGCAGAGCGATATCTTCTTCTCTCCCCTTAGTTTATTTTAAAATTCTTCCTAACAGAATGGAGTTTTGTCTGATTTATGAAGGTGGCTTTAATTGGAAAAACCGAAAGGCAGGTAGAGCGCGGAGGATGTGGTACTGGATTTCCGGCTGGAGACCAAGCATTCTGTATGGACCGCTCAAGAATTCCTTAGAGTTAACAGTACATCTGGGTGACAAGTTAACTGTTCAGCGGTTTTACAGACCGTCATCGCGAGACACGAGTTTCAAGCCCAGGAAGAGCTGGCTTGGTCCCCTTTTTACTGACAGTACGTGAGACATGAGTTTCAAGCCCAAGAAGAGTTGGCTTGGGTCCCTTTTTACTGACAGTACACGAGACATGAGTTTCAAGCCCAAGAAGAGCTGGCTTGGCCCCTCTTACTGACAGTACGTGAGACACGAGTTTCAAGCCCAAGGAGAGTGGCTTGGTCCCTTTTTACTGACAGTACACGAGACATGAGTTTCAAGCCAAGAAGAGCTGGCTTGGTCCCTTTTTACTGACAGTACGTGAGACACGAGTTTCAAGTGCAAGAAGAGCTGGCTTGGTCCCTTTTTACTGACAGTACACGAGACACGAGTTTCAAGCCAAAAGAGCTGGCTTGGTCCTTTTTCCGACCGCACGTGAGACACGAGTTTCAAGCTCAAGACGAGCTGGCTTGGTCCCTTTTACTGACAGTACGTGAGACACGAGTTTTCAAGTCCAAGAAGTGCTGGCTTATCGGTTTTTTCTGACAGTACGTGAGACACGAGTTTCAATAAAAGTAAACAATTCTATCTCGGAAAGAAGAATCCACAATAGTTTGACTGTGCACACTACTTTAGTTGTTAATGTCAACTCTGCCTTAAATTAAAGTGTTTTCAATAAAACTAGCCACTTATGTTTGTCTACTCTTTTTCACGGAAGAAACTAGTCGATTCATTCAGTCTAGGTAAATGACGCGCAAACCACGAGGGCGTCAGCAGACAAAAGGTTTAATGAGCAAAACAATAGCTATGCACGTGCGTTTTGAATTCTTGCACATTTCCATGCCATCCTCTACAAAACAACAATGTGAATTGACTCAGTTCTATGTATTCTAGAGAACGCGAAACCGCAATGGCTAATTTTTCTTATCTTCTTTTGGAACTGATCGCTGTCGGTGCATGTTCAGCCTGAGCAAATTTTCGACTGATTGGCGTACTGAACAGATCTACAGAGTTGCGGACATTCGAAGGTAAACTATAAATCATTTTTAGTGCAGAGTGCACTATTGGGATGGTTTGGGGGGTTGACGCCGCTAACGCACTATGGAAATAAGGCAGTAAGGCAATAAGGTGTAAACTTTAATGTTTGTTTAATTAATTAATTTCAATTAATTAATTAGCCTTGTTTGAGGGGGTGGGGTAGGTACCTTTGATTGCTACGTAAAATGTACTATACTTACATTTCTTCTTAAATAACGTCACAAAACTATATATGGTTCCAATATTCTCTTGTTATCCTAGTGGTACTATTTTCTTAAGAACATAAGCGATTTTACACGAAACGCATGCGCAGATTGATTAGCGTTAGTGTTAACTCTATGTTAGGTAAACGATACATTTCATACACAATTATACACAAACATTTAGTGCTTTTCCTTGTGGTTGAACACAGTATGTAAGACGCATGCGCTCTAGCATTGTCAGCATGATACAATCGTTCTCGAGTTCAGATTCATGCGTGCAATACTCTCGTCTTAACGGGCGATAGCAGTTATATTTCAGGTTATATCAGTTCCCTCTTTTAGTGCAAAGAACGCTTTTCTGACAGCGTATCTTTTGGAATCATCCCTAGCTCGGTTGAAAAATGCCGTGTGCTGTTTTCAACTATTTCGTGTTTGCTAAGCTTTAAACAGGGAAACGAATGGATCGCCCCAGCCGCTTTTATTTTCTCTCCTATGAAAGAGAACAAGAAGTTCACAAATGTATTCACCCGAAACATTTCTGAGTTAGCGGCATTAAAATTAGTAATGTCGTGACAAAAGAAACTTCTCAAATATTGCTGTAGACACTGTGGCACTTACGGAAACCGCAAATAAATTTAGTCAGTCATTGAGGGGACTCATTCAGCGATGTAGGATATAATTTTGGTCATGTTGAAACGCTTCTCGGTTGTATTAATCGACATCATTGTGTATTTTGAACTGGTTTACTGTTAACACCAACGGTGGCAACCTAATAAGCACGTGCTATTCCGAGACACGACGTGACTATTTGATAATTAAATTAGTAATTGTTTATCGATGAAATGAAAATTTGCCTCTTGATTGAAACAAAATCATTCTTCTTCCAATTTTTTTATAAGGTAAAAACATTATTCCATTTTTCTCAGGAAAAAAGCGAGCATATCTTCTTTGTATGTTTTTGAGAAAACAAGGGTATCATGTTACAAACTTTGCGAGAAAAACAAAAGTATCAAGTTACAACTGTTGGTGATGAAAAACTAAAATTATCGCGTTTGCCAATTCAACGTATTAATGAATTTAGAATGAACGAAATTCAACGTAAAACACCACAGTAAAATTTAAAACCGTCTTGACAAACAGTAATTGTAAGTTATTTTTGGGCCTTGAACTAACAAGTTACATACAAGCAGCAGATGACTCAAAACGTACTTACAGTCCTGCATAACACTCTGCACTATCTGAGATTGTCTCACTAGTTTAAGGCTGGTTTTCACTAACGCATAAGAATAAGCAAAAGTCGACATACGCAGACGCCGTTAGATGTTGATATTTAGCACCTTTTGTTGGCAATTTCCCTGATAAAAGGGTGCTAATTATCAACATTTTACTCCTGCTTCATATGTCGGTTTATGCTTTATGCGCCTGTCGCCGTCGTCATATCCGAAACTCCCTAGTATTCTAACATGACCCCATCACTTGCAGGACAAAATTGCAATTTTTTTAAAGTTTCCTTTGTCTCTCAATTCCCAAAAGAAACTTGAATACAAAGAAGACACCACCAAACATGGAAGTTTGTCTTGAAAGCCTCGGAGCCTTGTTAGAATAGTAATATATCAAACGTGGCGTATTGGCGGATGGTACGCTCGTGTTTGGATCTTCCGGTTGAAAATTTTAAATTAAAGTCGAAGCCCTATAAGGGGGAGAAACTTAACTACAAGTCTGTTGCCAAGGAAATCTCAAAACCTCCTTTTTGGCTCCTGAAGTCCAGTGGGCATTCAAGTTTACCGTGTTTGTTCGATTCACGTTCCTTTAAATGTTTGGAACCACGCCCATATTTGGTATGTCACGTGACCACGAAAGAAAACGTCTAAAAACTCGGACTGAGTGGATCGTTTTCGAAATGTAACAATACGTTCTGCCAAAACACGGCATTATCTACAACTGTGGTATGCGTTTGAGGAGATGTACAATATTTCGAAAGTTATAGATCATTAAGTGCTTTTATAGCCTCTTAAAGATCTCTAACTTTCGAAATATTGTACATTTCCTCAAACGCATACTACAAGTTGTAGATAATTGCTGTATTGTTATATTTTGAAAACGATCCACTCAGTCTCAGTTTTTAGACGTTTTCTATTGTGGTCACGTGACATACTAAATATGGGCGTAGTTCGAAACATTTAAAGAAACGTGAATCGAACAAACACGGTAAACTTTGATGCCCACTGGACTTCAGGAGCCTAAAAAGGAGGATTTGAGATTTCCTTAGCAACAGACTTGTAGTTAAGTTTCTCCCCCATAGGAGGCTGCTGCTCGATACTCGGATATTAGCATGGGTTTATATTACCTGAAACATCAATCTATTTAAACACAAACACATGCTTTAAGATAAACTACAAGTTATAACGAAGACAATATGCACAAAAAAATTTTCTTGATTCTGATTGGTTGAGAGAAATGCAGTTCACGTGTAACACCAGTGCAGATTACACGTAGTAATTCAGGATAATGACTGGCTGAAAGACCAAAGCCGATGATATCACGTAAAATGATGACGAAATTTTGTGCAGCAACTTTGAAAACAGTTTCTCGAATGAGAAAAAATGGTTTAAAGAAAGATCCCCCGGCACTTCCGTCACGCAAATTTTTCATGTCTATATTATCGATAAGTAATCAGACGGTTTTTGCTCCTTCAATTTGGAATTAACTTGCACTGGTAAATTTTAACAAAAAAAGTAAAATAAAACTCACTCGTGCAAATTCCAATTTGAACTCGAAACCGTATGATTACCTACACTAACAATAAACGTGTGTTTGAATGTTTTTACCAGTTACCACTATAATATTCCGGATTCTTATCTGCCATCACCTTTCCCAAAACATCCAAGCTATATTGACCAAATTTTGCGGAGCCGCTTAATAGGGTCTTACGATTGAGGACAAAAGAAAACCTTCAGGACCATCAAAAGGTGGCTGCGGCCGTTTAATAGAGGTGGCCGGTTCATGATAGTTGTTTTAGTTACAGTATCTTACTGACAATAATTTCGGCGCTTTTGATAACCAGCCGCTTAACCAGGGGAGGGGGGGGGGGATCAGTTAAGGGAGGAGGGAGAAACGGACAAAAACATAAGGGAGAAGAGAGAAACGAAGTAAAAAAAAAATGAGAAGGGAGAGATAAATTTTAAGTTACTTAGTTTTCTCTAGATCTTTCTTCCTCCCCATTTTTTGCGGCGTTCAAGCCACAGCCTAAAAAAGCGGAAAACATTTATGCTCAGATCAGTGGTCTGTGTTTTAAATGTGACTCTGTGTGATACCCTGCCTCTAGTCCCCAGGCCGACCTAGAGGAAAACGGATTCTCTTTCTTGACAATGCTTGAGGGAGACTGCGGACCGGTAACTGCAGCATTATCGTTACAAAATTAAGTTACTCTCTGAGCCCAGCGTAAACCAAGAGGAATCCAAGAGTTTGACTTGTGATCTATAAAAATCTGCTGATCGCTTCTCACTCTTATTTAACATACAATAGTTTGGATATAATTGGTTCGTTCGATTTCTAAACTCGTACTGCCGGTCATTTAGTGTTTTGAAAACGCCGGGTGAAAACCGTGACCGGCAGCAGAAGTCGCAGGTGAAGTCGTGTCACAAACCATGGTCTCGCTCTCCCGCTCGTAAACCAAGCGTCAAACTTGCGATCTATAAAGCTTTTCTGGATCGCTTGACAGTTCTTAATCAGCATATGATAGTTTGAATTATGTAGGTTCCTTCGATTCCTTAAATTTGGGAAAAATATGAGACTGCCAGACTAATAGTGTTTAGAAAAACTTGACCTGCAGACTGTACGGTCATTTAACCACAGCGTAATAATAATGTCCCATCGAACGCTCACAACTGTGTTACACAGAGTCTCAACACAATAACAAACTGATTCCTGGCTATCAGAATTCAAGTTTGGCGAGGCAAGTCGTTCTCAATGTTCGAAGACAATTTCCTCACAACCTCTGCCATTGAGAGAAACATAAATTTTCTTTCCGCGGGAAGAATATGCATAATTAATTTATCAATCGCGCCAGACCATAGCGGTCGAGCTCTCTGAAGACCCGGATTAAGACGAACATAATTCGAAACACGAATAGCATCGAGGTTTCGCATAAACACCATACGGACATGAATAGCATCGAGGTTTTGCATAACACCATACGGAACGACACAAACATAATTCGAAACGAATAATCGAATACAGAAACGACAAAACAACAGCGACGTTTTGGCGAACATCACTGAGAACACGTTAAACACAATTCGTAACATGAAAAACACCAGCGAAAACATTAAAAACCGCATCGACAAACAGCATAATAAAATTCCAAACTTAATTTTGGCGGTAATCACCCCTCATAGAAAACACGAGCCGCAGGCGAGTGTTTTCTACATTTCTCGAGTGTTCTCAAATGACTGGAGTGTTTTATCACAGTGTAATACACGGCTCTAGACTTCTTCATTGCTTTATGATATAGATTTGCCGCGCGCAAAACAATTAAACGAGCTTTTTCTATTGTTATTAAGAACTGAGGAAAACATGTACCGTGTTTCTATCGAGTTATACAAACACGAGTGGAAGTTTGGGAGAACGAGAAATGCTGTGGGAACACGAGCCGCAGGCGAGTGTTTCCACAGCTTTTTCGAGTTCCCAACTTCACGAGTGTTTGTATAACTCGATAGAAACACGAAGTACATGTTTTCTATTTCTTTTAGAAAACACCACGACGAGAAAAGGAAACAACTTGTAGCTTTGGATATCAAAATGTAAATTCTCTTTGCTCGCGCCATCACTACGTCAACAAGCGCGCGCTAGTTTTGTGTCTCCATCGAGTTATACAAACACGATTTTTAACCAATCAGCGCGCGTGCGTTCTTAGGACTGTTTTCCTAAACTCTGATAAAAAATAGGTTTGACCAATCAGATGTGCGCGCAGGGTTGCTATCTATGTTATAATATTACTACTATAAGATAGACAACACAAATGCAAGAAAATGCAGACTTATTACTTTTGAACATTTATTTTGATTTACGTTTTTCACGCCGTGTTCGGCATTTATGTCCCCACGTTTAAGTTTCATCTGATCAGGTATTTTCAGCCTTTGGATCGTCGTACCAGTCCTGCCACAGTGTCAGAGAGAGCGCGCGGTCTCACACAAATGCTCGCTCTTTCGGGTGAACGAATCAACTGAAAAACAGAAATTCCAACTTGAGTGTATTGACGGAACAATTGCAATATTAAACAAGCAATCTATGTAGTGGTAAAAATAGTTTCCTCGTTTCTCCGATGTTGTTAAAAAGCCGCATACGTGTCTTGCTCAGGCAATTCACCTCAGGGTGACAATATGGCTCCTTATTTCATCTCTGAACTGAGCTGAGGTGAAAAGGAGAATTCTGGACTGGATCCATCAGCGGTCCGACTTCTTGCCAATACTGACAGCTAAGGCGGACTGTGAGGATATTAGTCTCCATCGGCGAATAGCTTTTATCAATTATATTCATTAACCGTTTTTTGTTAAGTAGAATATTTTTTTCTGTTTGGTGAGACAGACAGTCAGTAAATGTTCACAAAAGTGGACTTAATAGAATCGCAAAGAATATCTGCTTAGCTGTCGTGCGCTCGTTTTACCAGGAATGAGTCGCGATTCGGCGGAGATGTCCATATTAACCAGCAGATACTTGTTTTTTTGGTGCAAGGTTTATGGATCTCGCCTGCGGCTTTGTCAAACACTTTGGAAAAAACACGAAAAGATTTCTCCCATTCCACAATAAAATGTCTTACCAATTCTTGGTGTGTTTTCCAGGCCCGTGCTTGCACAGCGAATCACAATGCAAAAGGGGAGTTAACATGAAACAGCGAACCAGAGGCTTCAATATCTTGTAAATCTCTTATTCCCTCAGCCTGATCTGAGGATTGTGAACGGATTAAAAATTCCTGTTTCAAGTCGACACCAGTTTATAGGTAACTCGGGTCGAATCGAAACTTAAGTATCACGATGGTGGGCGTCTTATGTGTCATCTGCGGAACAGAGACTGTCCTCGGAAATACTTGAGACCAGAAAAATCCTTTGCGATCGTCTGCAAAATTAAACTGAAGCCTAACATTCTTAGAACTATAAAACCAGCTGTGTTTTTACGTGATCTCCAGGTCAGAAAGATCTTTCTTGGCTTTCTGTTTCGGCAGTTGGTCTGTGGACAATGAGGTATTGCCGCTTCTTGAGAAACAAACGAAACAGTAAAAACGAAACAACGATGCACAGGAGCAAACCAAGGAAGAGGAGACTTGGTCATAGCTGGGACAGAACCAGAAAATTAGAGGAGTAAGAGGTTCGAAGGTTGCTGTTTACTGCTTCAGGAGTGAATGAAATCACCTATTTATATACTGTGGAACGCCTCTCACTGACTTAATATATATTTTAATAAGGCGTTATATAGTAATTCACAATTTGGTCTTTATTGGTTACTAATTATTGCTTCTCAATTTACCAAGCAACAGCGAAAATTGTACATGCGACTAATAGTCTGGCGTTAAAACTCAAGAGTTGCGGCTTTTAGCTGTAATTTGATCAAAGAACAGAGGCCCTCATCTTTTTTTTCGGGAGAATTGTAACATAAAGGAGTGTTTTAAGAAGCTACTACGGTGCGACGCCGAAGGCAACGCCCCGGTATTAAAAACTGAATTAGCATTTCACATACGAATCTCGGGATACTCTTAAGGCATTTACTATTGTTTATCACTGTCCGAAGCTATCGCGAAAAAACTGAGTCAGGGACACCGCAACAAATTTCAAATAGAGAATTGCAAAAAAACAAATAGCCGTTCGTAGAATTCCACGTTCTTCAGACAAACCCCTCTCCCCCCCCGCAGAACTTGGTTCGATTTCCCGGTTGTGTTTTGCAGAGGGACGGCAAAGAAAATGTACAAAACAGTTTATTAACGACACGTGCAGCAAGCCATTGTTCTGTCCTCATTAAACTCCATTTTGTTTAGTGGCGTCCGTTGCCGTTGCCGTCGTGGTTTGTAAACTCCACCTATAATTCGAACGTCAGTACGAGGAACAAGAACAGACTAGCCTTTGGCTTTCTCCTATCAGTAGCAGAAAAAGGCCATGTCATGTAGTATGCTGGCCTTGTCGGTAGAAAAACGGAAGGAAAAAGATTTCGCTCGAAAATATGAAAACGCCCGAAAAAAATAAAGCCTTGCGTCCCTCAAGAAAGAAAAAATATGAAGTGATAAACGTTTTTGACAAAGCCGGTACTTTAAGTTGTGTACTAAAAGCCAGAGACTAGTCCGGTGGAGTAAAAACGGTCCTTCGATTTGCTGCGTTCAAAGGCAAACATTTTTGTTTTGCGGTCCTTTGCATCATCATGTTTACTGTCTAGTATTTTTTGGGGCCGTATGTCTTTTGGCAGAGACCCCGGCACAACGACGATGACAGAATAGAGAGGATGTCATAGATTGTAGACCGATGGTTTGGCCCATGATTTTACTGGGACAGTTGTTGTCTGTGCGCAGTTACCTCATCAGCCCGGGCAACGACACGATCTTCTGGATTTTTCCAATTGTCCCTTGTCACGCGTTTTGCATGCCACATGGCCAATTGCAAGGGATTTTGGGTCAGTGAGTTTCATCTGAGGTCATCACCATCTTAGTGAGGTATATGGATGTCAGTCGACCAGCTGATTATTTTCACTAGCTTGCGTAAAACTGACCGTGTGATGAGGACCCAACAAGGGTCGAAACAGCTGTCCACGGTTGCAATTCTTGGCTTTCAGTTTGGACTCTATCGTGTCGTTGCCCGTCAAGCTGCATCATTGTTTGTTCCTTAATTAAACAATTTTGTTTACATCGTTATATGGCAATGGAAAACAAAAATGTTGTTGAGTATAACTCTTTTCGCCCTCCAAAGTGAGGACAATCTGACTCGGTTTAATTTACCGCGAAACGGCCTGAAATAAGATTAATATGCTAAATTTTTGTCTGGCGAGTGGTTTCCGAGAATGGATCGCGGAGGAACATTATACATTATAGCGAGTTCTTAAAAAAACTTGGTAACATCTAAACTGAAATTAGATTGTTCTGTCTGTTGACCAAAAATTGCCCAAAAAAAAGTGACTCGAGACCAATACTGCCTCAACGGATCACCACGATACGATATGCTTTTAACCTTTCAGTGTGCCAATGCCGCAGGGACGCGGGCAACCTCGTGAAAAGGTCCGGGTACGAGGCTGTGCCGAGGGCAGTCCAGGGACCCGCCTCAAAATTAAACTTTACTCCGGCGTCTCGGACGAAATCACCTTTACAATGATGTTAAAGGTTCTAGGAGGTATCATAATAAGCGCCAAAAGAGAGAACTATATCGACTTCATTGCTGATAATGCTTAACTTCCTGGCCAATATATACCTTTTATTATACATCAGACCACTATGAAAAAAACGACTGGTCGAGAGCATTCAATCAATTCACAATCAGCCTTAGTGAACTTGACATGATAATTCAATATCTGCTGCAGATATTGCATTA
>JAHPZR010047114.1:15000-16405 GCA_019787425.1 Platygyra sinensis | reverse complement strand
TCTCTTATTATGTACAAGGCTTCCCAAATCCATTAGTAACAGAATGGCGCTGACTTTTTGAAAAATAAGTTTTCTTTAGAGATTATGTCAAAATCAGCTACAGTGTACATGTATATGAAGACTGTGGTAAAAGTGATTTACATGGATGCTGCAATTAAACCTCCAAGTAAATAAGTTGATTAAGTTTACAAGGGGCAGGGGTGTGAATTGCCACACCCATAACTTACCTTTTCATGAAGCTGTTGTTGAAAGTTTAGCTTTTCTTTGAGCTGATTGGCTAGAGTCTGCATATCAGCCCTTGCAGCCACTTCCACATCTAATGCCTGCTGTGTCTGTGTCAGTGCAGACTGCAGACCATCCCTGTCTCGTTTGGTGTCCATGTGAGCATTCTGGTGCTGGGTGGTTGTGACTCGTGCATCTTGCAATAGTGCCTCCTTTTCTGCAATGACTCGGTGTGCATCTGCAAGAGCATTTTCTGTCTTTTTTCGTGCACTTGTTTCTTCTGCCATCCTGGGAAAAAATATTTAATCAGTTTGCAGGCAGGAAAGAAACATTGATCCTTATGATTATCTTGCCTGATTGGCCAGGATTTGTGGTCTAGATGATAGTCTGGATGACTGTCTGCCCAGTAAGGAAAGTTCCAGTCAAAACCTCTTCAAATGCTCCAAGTTGTAAATTTTCCCAGGAAGAATACTATCAGTATTTTTCCCCACAAAGCTTACATGTATGCTGCTTTCTGCTGATAACATTATTAAATGCACTGTTTCAGGGTTGTCAAAATAAGCCGGCAACTGGCACATTTCACCAGCTATTTTGAATACTGCGCCGGTTACTCCGAATGTTAGAAGGTCAGTTCTGAGCGTGATATTGGAGAAATAAAATGGAAATAGCTACCTACTTTTTGGATAGAACCTCCTACTCAAAAGCTACTGGCAACCCTGTGTCTTTAAATACGGGGAATTAGTACATAGGAGGGCTTTGTTTGGGCTCTATGCCTTATGATTGAAAATAACACTATAATTTAAACAGTACAGTACATAAAAGACACTACAAGACCAAGGCTAAAATGGATTGACAAAGGGTAGGAGATATATAAGGCCTTCGAGGGTGGGGTTGGGGTGGGGGGCTGTCAGGATTAGGAGAGGCTAAGCAAATAGGAGAAAAAGACAATTTTCCCCACGACTATATTACAGTGATTCCACTTTAAAGTTATGCGATATTGTACACAGCAGCAAACGTTCCTGTCTGACTTTCTGATAGCGGAAGGGGAAATAAGATCTTATCACTAATAAACGTTTTCTCACTTGTCTTGAAGCTCTGCCACCAAGGCGGAATTCTTCGCCGCAGCCAATTGATGTTGCGTTCTCTCGCGAGCCATGTCCTCAAGTTTGTTTCTCAGCTCTTC
>JAHPZR010047114.1:0-10000 GCA_019787425.1 Platygyra sinensis | reverse complement strand
CTCAATAGCAATTTAATACCTGAACTGTGGAACAGTGTAAATAATTTACATATTACTAAATCATTATTAGAAATTAACCTAGGCATATGAAAAAAAAAATTGTAATTGTAAAATCTGAAAAAGGATGCCACTTCAGTGTCCAACTCTCAGAATGGGAACATAATTTTGTCGTAATCAAACAAATGGATATAAAAGCTGAGCTTCTTTATTGAAATAACAACAGGAATATCTCTTGAGCAAATATTTCAAGTAAACAAACAGGCATACCACATGCACTAGTAAAATACACTTACTTGTATTGGACAACACTGTAGGGTGTTAAAGAAGAGATAGTCTTTTTCAGCTTCGTTCAACTGACTTAACCTGGCTTGTCTTGTTTCCCTCTTAACTCTTTAGCGAGGGTTGGTTTCTTTCTGCAATAAGAGAAGAGACAATGACCACAGACAGCTACATAGAATTACCTGTAATACAATTGAATGCCTTCAATAGTGTTTGTCTAGTGTACTATAATAGGGATAACAACTATTGCATTGCTGCATGTATTTGAAATTATCACAAAGGTAACCAAAATTGAGCCTGAAACTAGGGTAAGAGTACTATGACTCATCATTGGACACTCTTGCTTGCAAAATACAAACAATGAGCATTTTCCAACTTAGTGATAAAAAAATCAAAGTTGGCACTTAGCCAATCACAGCAGTTTTAAAAAACCAAAGTTATCTCTTAGCCAATCACAAAAGATTCAGACAATACAGGGAGCCCATCAATATTTGCATGTATCTGGTGTACATGTAACTGGTACAGAGCCCAGGAAAGCATGTGTTTTGGTTTTAATTCCAGTTGGATCAGTTTATACGATACTTAGTGGAGCCATTTAAAGCCAAAATGTAGGGAACCTTTGACACTCTTGAAAGTGAGAATTTCTTCAAGCTTAGTCTGAGAAAGCTACCAGTAAATAAAATTATATCTAGCTGTCAATGAATTAAACAGGTCACTTTTGTTGACTACTGCTAAGGTTCCAAGTGACAGGTGCGACAGACATATCTACAGCTGTCTGGGGTTCTGAAGAGTTTGAGCCACAGTTCAGTTGAGAGGTTTATGGTCTCAGCAAAATGCCCTACTTTTGAAGCAGCTCCCTCTCTCCAGGAATATAAAGGGGAACCAGTGAGACAGTGGAATAGCATTTACAATCCATCAAATATTTTTCCTTACATGCAATTGGTCTAAACACATCATGTGACCAAATATCTGAGAATATTCCCCAATTTTCAAAACTGAGCATGTTGTGAGAAATATTTGGAGGATAGTAAACACAGTAGCCTCCATTTGGCACAAAAATATGCTCAGATATTTGTCCTTGGACATAAACTGTTCCTCGAAGCTCACAGTTTTTCTCAAGCTATGCTTTCAGAAAACTGTTCGCTTCTCGGGACATATAATGTTCGCAGACAAATATCAATGCATATTTTTGTGCCAAATGGAGGATATTGTTTGTATATACCCTACTTACCAGCTAGGGCTGTCAATAAGGGCCATAACCTGTAACACCTGGTACAGTCCTGAGTATGTTTCATGGACCCTTGATGTTATGGGGTAACTGGGGTGTAGTTTTTTTTTTTTTTTTTTTTTTCCTTTATTTCATTCGTCACAAATACAACAAAATTACAACACAAGTAAAAACATATAGGAAGTAGTAAGTAGGAAGTAGCTAAAACAGCTGCGCATTTGCTGTTGTTAGCATTAATTATCTGGGGTGTAGTTGATAAAATTCACCCATAAAGTAACAAGTTTGCTTCGGGTTTGAAGATCAAGGCTACTGGTGAAATAAAACTTAATGACAGCCCTGCTTACTCAATTCTTCCCTTTCTTCCCTTCACCATCGAAGCTTGCAGACATGTATATTGATGGGAATTTCACTTTGGGTAAGGTATGTTACAAAATTCTAAGAGTTCCTCAGAATTTCTAAGAAAGGGAAGGTGGAAATTTGTAAGGATAGGAAACTTAGGAATGTGACAGGGATAGAAGAATAATTTTAGTGGATTTCTTGATAAGGTATATGTAACCAAAGAGATGAAATGTTTTTGCACCTAACAAAATCTTCTGCCTCCTCCTTGAGGAGCTAAGCTATATTTTATGTCTTCAAAACAAAGCCACATATCCATGCCAAACCATTTCCCCTTCCTCCCACCACACACGACTTACTTTGAAGTCCTTAGCAATTACCTCAAAAGGTTCAGTTTGCTTGAAATTGCGAAGGGAATTAGACAGTAGTTATGCCAAGGACTGTTTCCGGGTTGGTTTTCTGTTACCCTGCGTCATCTCGGGAGGGAATTTTACGTTATTACATCGCTTATCATTCCACTTTTCTCTGTAATGGTAACATCTTTCAGCAAGCGCGCTCTGGCGTGTAATCAAATCGTTTCTCACTCATACACTTAACAAACCAAAACCTGTAATCAAAACCACATACAGAGAAACACTAAAAAGATTAAAATTAACACTTACCACATACAATGTCATACAAATACTCCGGGTTCGTCTGCTGCATCGTCAAATCCTCCGATTCTGTGTTTAGCAGAGTTTCGCGAAGTCACGATACCGGGTGATGAAGGTCCTGTTTGGGTCCCATTTCGGGATGGCAAGGGAGAAACCGCAGGACTCATTAATTTGATTTTATCAAGCAGTAAGAGCTTATCATCGTCGAAATTTAACGAAGTGTCTTGTTCGACATCCAACTGAAGATTTTTGTCTAAATCGTAGTAAGATAGGCTTGGTTGGGATGAAGGTAAAGGCTCGCCTTTTAACGCGTCTAACTGAACCAGTTTTTGACGAGAAATATTTTCGAGTTCGGTGAATGACTTTTTGATGTTTTCTACTTCTTCGGTTTGGCGATCGGCGAGCTCTCTTTGCTTGGTCAGTTCGTCTTTTGTTAATGCTATTTCTTGGACAAGGTCTTCCAGATCGTTGACACTGACGCCAGGGGTATTATTGTCAGATTTTGATTCGTGTGAAGCACGCACAGAATATATTTTTGTGCCCACGTTTTCTAAATCCGAAATGTGAACATCTAAATGATAAAGCTTACTTCTCTGATCTTGAAGCTCGAACTGAAGTTTTTCTCGACGAGTCCGTTCTTTCGCGAGTTCGTTCGCACAAGTTTCCTCGACTGCTAGTTCTTTCGCTTGAAGTTTTAAAACTTGCCCGAGTTTAGTGATTTTGTCCTCGGTGATTTCCTCTTCGGTGTAGTATAAATAATTTTCCTCGTCTTCGACGGAACAGTCAATCCTCATCTGCACGATTTCCAAATCACGCGCGATGCGTTTCAGTTTATTGGACTGGTTTGCAACAACTCTTTCTAAAGACTTGCGTTCAAAAGATCGATGAAAAGGATCCCCAGTTGGATTCTCTTCGTCAAAACAGAATTCCTTTCCGCGTACTGCAGCCGCATTAGGAGTTGATTCGTCTTTCATTAATTTCAAAACAAACTTGACTTCGCTCGCTTGTTTTCCCCACATCTGCAAGCATTTTATGGGTTTCGCTTCTCGCGGCAAAATTCTCTCGAGATCGCGCCATTTTTCGAGCAAGGCAAATCTTCCTAGCTTTCCTGTGGCGTTCGCGAGAGCAAGTAAGATGTTTTCGCATGTAGTATCCTCGTGGGCTCCTCGCACAACTCGCTCAACTCCATCCACCCAAACTCTCAAATCGCTCATCTTCGGAGTGAAACAATTTTTTCCACAAAGGTCATCGCAAGATCATCAATCCTTCCTTTGATTTGGTAGGCAGATTGTACAACGTATTGCCGGCTTCATGCTTGACTCGTCCGCTTCCTTCAGGTGAAGTTTTCTCTTAGGAGACAAACCTGTTCTCGATTTTCGAGGAGCGCTTTTTCAAAACGCTTGGCCAAACAACCGTCGCTGTCGGAAACATGCTTCTGTTCGATTTTTGTCTGCCAACGAAAGTGAGCAAATAAAAGGCAAACGCATGCGTAAGGCAAGGATTTGTCGATGACAGGTCTCGCTTCTTGAAACTTTTAACAGGATGTTTATTTTACTGTTTCTTGTCAGACGCCGTTTGATTGATTCAAGATAAAATTAATTAAAGTTACACTAGTTGTAAAATTAGGAATGGGCATGGACTACTGGAACAAAGTACAAGGATCGTTGCTTTTCATAGCCTGCTGACGGGTTCCTGGAGAGAACGGAAAAAAATGCACTCATAATTTGCTCGGGATGGAAATGGAAACCAATGGAAAACAAAAAATGAAGAGGAAGAAGAAGAAAAATAAAAACGTTTGTCCCAATACTTCCATTAATTAAGGAAAATAATTTTTTGAGTGGGACAGATTACAAGAGTATGATTGTGGTCTGTATTTCACGCTAAGCAGCCCTGATTAATTTCAGTCTCAAACATAATTTGCCCTCATTTGAATTAATCCTTCTGAAATGATACAAAACATATACATGATAACCTCCGTTTGGCTTGAAAATATGCTTGGATATAATTTTGTTCGTGAAAATTAGCTGTTCTGAGAACCGAACAGTTATCTGAAAGCAAAGACTGATGAGGAACAGATTATGTCTAAGGGCAAAGGCTATCATGAGGTTTATTGTGTTTTCTATCTTGCACATATTTTTAATAACCTGCATGGTTTGGAAATTGGGAAGTATCACTCAAATATTCCATAGTTTTAGCTGAGGTATATTTCAGTCACACGACATGTTTAGACCAATGGCATGCATGCAAGTAAAAATTTTGACAGATCATTATAGGTTATGGCCTCACACTATCCCGATTTGGTGTAATAAGGATGATGATACGAAATAGCACACAAACTGCAGTTACAAACATGACAGTAAAACACATGTTGGAAAACAAAATTATTGAACTTTACTTGACATTTTGTATGTTTCGACATACATCTTCAGAAGTGACCGTTAATGCAAGTAGCAACTAAGTTTAAATTTAAGATAAGTAACTAATGAACAATAACAATGACAAAAGCTGAGAAAAAAATTTGCATATCAAAGATGCAAACTAATACAGATAAAGCTTTTCGCTGCTGACATTATTGTTTAGGGTAGGTTTGAGTTCCTGAATTAGTAGAGTCTCCTTTATCTTGCAATGAGTATCAGAACGACCTTTTGCTAATATCTCAAAGTAGTCCCGTTTTAAGTTGTGGCCAGTTGACGTGACATGGTCTGCGACAGCGGATGCATGACAAGTACTTGTGCCAGGATTTTTACATTGGAAAAACAAAATGTAGATTGCATGACAGAAAAACAGAACATTTTAAAGGGATCACAAGACCTGTCATGCATTCGCTGTCGCAGACCATGTCACATCAACTGGTTACAACTTAAAATGGGACCACTTTGAGATATTAGCAAAAGGTTGTACTCAATCTCAAAGAACTCAAACCTACCCTAAACGAAAATGTCAGCAGTGAAAAGCTTTATCTGTATTAGTTTGCATCTTTGATATGCAATTTTTTTTCTCAGCTTTTGTCATTGTTATTGTTAATTATTTACTTATCTTAAATTTAAACTTAGTTGCTACTTGCATTATTAATGGTCATTTCTGAAGACGTATGTCGAAACATACGAAACGTCAAAGTTCAATAATTTTGTTTTCCAACATGCATTTTACTGTCATGTTTGTAACTGCAGTTTGTGTGCTACTTCTTATCAAGCTACGATGGCCAAAGAAAAAGAATTTTTGTGAGGATGATGATGATGATGATGATAAGTCACATTTCAGGGAGTTGACAGTTCTTATTTGATAATTTCATATTTGGCGCATCATTGACTCAGTCAAAATGTATTTTTATTTTCAATAAACAGCAATATAGATTTGATCCAATGAATTGACAATTCAAATTTACATTCAGAACTCTCTAATGGTTCTTGTTCCCCAGAATGATAATACTGCTTTTGAAAATCTACTTTGTTACTAAGGTCACTGTAAGTTATAGAGTTCAGAAAGCTGGACAATGCTCTATACCGTTCAATAACATTAAATCCCACAGCTTTCTGAAGTTTACGCAGGCACACTGGGCAAAGAAATAGTGGTTGGTTTTCTGCTTGAAGGATTGACTTACTTTCATTCATAGCACAAGTAAAATATGAGCAGTGAGCCATTCCAAACACATGGCAGACTTCATGACTTGTTACCTAGAAAAAGAAACAAATGCAAGTTTGTAGCCTGTGAAAGCAAATTTCTTTCAAATGCAAGAGGGTTACACTCCCATATATAAGCTATATGGGTATGTGCCACTGTGAAGGGTATGGTTTTCAGGCAGTTTATAGTCTAGTTTAAGGTATAGAAATCAGATAGTTTTAGTCTAGAACAAAGTTCTTTACCTCATTTAGGGTTCTATAATATAAATTGAAACTCAGAAGTGACTTTGCAAAAGTTTGGTTTGGTTACATGTAAGTGTATGTTAGTCTCCTCTGCTGCCCTTTTTTGCGATGTTATGCAACGTTCCCCCCCAAAGATGTTGCTAAACAAAAGTGTTCTCAATGTCTTTGCTCAATTTATTGACAGTGATCTCTATAGGTCGCTCATTTCATTGTCATTCCCATCTGAAGGATGAAGCATCGTTTAGCCCTTGGTCTGGCTTGAAAGGCATCTTGAATTTCTTTTGTGATTTGATCTCCACTTTCTCTGTAGCTCGCTGAAACTTTAAAAGCCACTTATACATATTTGTATGGCATGAAGTCTTGCAAACAAGCAAGTTATTGTTCGTATCATTAGCATAGCAGTTGATGTCTATGTTAAGCACAGATGTTAAAATTTCTGCAAATATGTGGCAATTTTTCTCAAAAATAATGATTCTTTCATCAGCAGAGCACAGTGATGAACACCTGAAGCACTTGAGGCTTTCATTTACATTTTTTTCTGGCAGTTCCTCTGCCATGATCAGTACACGAGCTAGATTGTCTGTCACATTTGGGAATTATAGTGTGAATCATTCGCATTTTGCTGCTATGTGATTGGTCTGTTCAACAGACCACAAGCAACCCACAAACACAATAGAAAGGAATGTTATTCAGATGTGAGCAGCTGTTTCTTTGTTGGGAGGAGACTAAGCTTATATAAGTTGATTACAATAAACAAAGTTTCTGCATTAAAATATAGGGGTAGCAGTGATAGATCTAGGGGAGGGGCCCTGGAACCTCCTCCCCCCTCATTTTGGGTATAAACTGCAAAACTCACAGAAGAAAGAAAAGCCATCGTTCAATTCTCAGTGCTTTTCATTCTCTAATGTTTAGACAAAGGATACAAAATTAACCTTAAAATTACTCCAATCCAAACCTTTGAGGGGCTACTTTTTGCCAAATTTTCTTCTTTTCAACCAACCACACTGTCACAATTATGCGCTTAAACTGTTCTAAACTCCTGAAATGGTCCATAAAGTGTAAATAAAATATTAAAATGTGCACAAGTTATGGGGAAAAAGAGACTTTTTAATATAAGATAATAAACCGTGACAAGCTGTTATAATCCTCAAAATGCATGGACTTCTCAGTTACTGTAACCTTTTTTCGCCAAGCAGGTTAATCCTGTCTCACAGTTTGACAATTGCTCCTCAGTTTCCTTTTGTTTTGTTGCACATCACTTTCCTTCTGTTTTGCCCATTATTGTTCACCAAAAACCTAAAATGTTTGCACCTAAAACATGATTGTAACACCATCACTTTCCCGCAAAGCTTCCGTTTGTATACAGTGTACCCCTTAAGGAGTTCTATCATTTCATTTGCTGGCAGCTTTTTAAGTTAATTAATCCCTCTGACAAGGCATGAGCCTATTAATTCTCCAGAATTTCAGTCATTTGTTTTGGCATTAATGGCTTCTGCAGCCTCAGGAAAGCAGTCAGGAAAACAATATAATTTTATCAAATTTTAAATATATAATTTCATAACAAGTGCCATTTTATGCCTATGAATTTTTTTCTGGAGGACACCTGCCAAGGTGTGGAGTTATCTTATTAAAAATATGTGCAAGATAGAAAACACAATAAACCTCATGATAGCCTTTGCCCTTAGACATAATCTGTTCCTCATCAGTCTTTGCTTTCAGATAACTGTTCGGTTCTCAGAACAGCTAATTTTCACGAACAAAATTATATCCAAGCATATTTTCAAGCCAAACGGAGGTTATCATGTATATGTTTTGTATCATTTCAGAAGGATTAATTCAAATGAGGGCAAATTATGTTTGAGACTGAAATTAATCAGGGCTGCTTAGCGTGAAATACAGACCACAATCATACTCTTGTAATCTGTCCCACTCAAAAAATTATTTTCCTTAATTAATGGAAGTATTGGGACAAACGTTTTTATTTTTCTTCTTCTTCCTCTTCATTTTTTGTTTTCCATTGGTTTCCATTTCCATCCCGAGCAAATTATGAGTGCATTTTTTTCCGTTCTCTCCAGGAACCCGTCAGCAGGCTATGAAAAGCAACGATCCTTGTACTTTGTTCCAGTAGTCCATGCCCATTCCTAATTTTACAACTAGTGTAACTTTAATTAATTTTATCTTGAATCAATCAAACGGCGTCTGACAAGAAACAGTAAAATAAACATCCTGTTAAAAGTTTCAAGAAGCGAGACCTGTCATCGACAAATCCTTGCCTTACGCATGCGTTTGCCTTTTATTTGCTCACTTTCGTTGGCAGACAAAAATCGAACAGAAGCATGTTTCCGACAGCGACGGTTGTTTGGCCAAGCGTTTTGAAAAAGCGCTCCTCGAAAATCGAGAACAGGTTTGTCTCCTAAGAGAAAACTTCACCTGAAGGAAGCGGACGAGTCAAGCATGAAGCCGGCAATACGTTGTACAATCTGCCTACCAAATCAAAGGAAGGATTGATGATCTTGCGATGACCTTTGTGGAAAAAAATTGTTTCACTCCGAAGATGAGCGATTTGAGAGTTTGGGTGGATGGAGTTGAGCGAGTTGTGCGAGGAGCCCACGAGGATACTACATGCGAAAACATCTTACTTGCTCTCGCGAACGCCACAGGAAAGCTAGGAAGATTTGCCTTGCTCGAAAAATGGCGCGATCTCGAGAGAATTTTGCCGCGAGAAGCGAAACCCATAAAATGCTTGCAGATGTGGGGAAAACAAGCGAGCGAAGTCAAGTTTGTTTTGAAATTAATGAAAGACGAATCAACTCCTAATGCGGCTGCAGTACGCGGAAAGGAATTCTGTTTTGACGAAGAGAATCCAACTGGGGATCCTTTTCATCGATCTTTTGAACGCAAGTCTTTAGAAAGAGTTGTTGCAAACCAGTCCAATAAACTGAAACGCATCGCGCGTGATTTGGAAATCGTGCAGATGAGGATTGACTGTTCCGTCGAAGACGAGGAAAATTATTTATACTACACCGAAGAGGAAATCACCGAGGACAAAATCACTAAACTCGGGCAAGTTTTAAAACTTCAAGCGAAAGAACTAGCAGTCGAGGAAACTTGTGCGAACGAACTCGCGAAAGAACGGACTCGTCGAGAAAAACTTCAGTTCGAGCTTCAAGATCAGAGAAGTAAGCTTTATCATTTAGATGTTCACATTTCGGATTTAGAAAACGTGGGCACAAAAATATATTCTGTGCGTGCTTCACACGAATCAAAATCTGACAATAATACCCCTGGCGTCAGTGTCAACGATCTGGAAGACCTTGTCCAAGAAATAGCATTAACAAAAGACGAACTGACCAAGCAAAGAGAGCTCGCCGATCGCCAAACCGAAGAAGTAGAAAACATCAAAAAGTCATTCACCGAACTCGAAAATATTTCTCGTCAAAAACTGGTTCAGTTAGACGCGTTAAAAGGCGAGCCTTTACCTTCATCCCAACCAAGCCTATCTTACTACGATTTAGACAAAAATCTTCAGTTGGATGTCGAACAAGACACTTCGTTAAATTTCGACGATGATAAGCTCTTACTGCTTGATAAAATCAAATTAATGAGTCCTGCGGTTTCTCCCTTGCCATCCCGAAATGGGA
>JAHPZR010047112.1:0-13449 GCA_019787425.1 Platygyra sinensis | reverse complement strand
GTATTGAGCTGATGTACGTGTCGTTTCTCACGGTGATGAGATCGTCCAGTTGAGCACTAATGACAAGTCTACACAAGTACCATTGTCTTGCATCAAGACCTCGGAATCTTACCTCGTGTCTCACTGAAACATTTATTGTGTCTCTGGATGGGATCTTACAGAAGGCTAAGGACATTACCACTGCATCTACCGTCGTCGAAAGCATGAAAGCTTCTCAAGAGATTCTTGAGCAAGGTTTGGTGAAGTTCAAAGCAGATGAGTTTGAATCCATTTACATTCACGCCACCTCTTCTTCATTTCCTGGATATTTTCTCGTGAATCACTGAGCATCTGGCCTTTGGACAACAGGTTTTCATCTGCTTTCTAAAAACAGGCACAGGACCTGACTCTCACCAACAACGCAGAACTCTACCATCTTTCAGCAAACTAACTCACAAAGCTTTCGCACGTTTGTCTCGCTCGTTGATTCTAAAGAGGAAGCCATTACCAATCGTGTAGTGAACCATCCCCTAGAAGGATTGATCGGTGACGATTCAGACGCTTCAGCAAAGCTAAGCATGTCCAATCAGAGGTCACATAGCAAGCAATATAACAAAGTATTTTTTCACAAGCTTTTTCCTGAGCCACAAGGCTAATCCTCTTCAAGAGCACTCGATTACTGCCATGCTCAATGTCATGTTGGCTGTCCAATGAAGAACCTGGCATTTGGACTTCAAGCTTTTGTACCATGTCATTAATTTGTTTGTCATCGGACCAAATGTCAAACGTTTTCACAGTCGCTGCCTGTAATTACCTGACAGCGTGTCGTTAGCTTGGGACACACACAGAGAAACCCAGAGGGTTGCTGCAGTGCTTCTGTCGAACAAAGGGTTCTGTAGCTATGTCCAAGAGATTCTGAACGTCAAATTGGCCACAAGATGATGGAGAGCAGAGAAATTCCCCGAAGGATGTTAATCTACTAGCGAGTATCTTGATTCTCATCTCGTCCCTCGCAAACTCCCAGATGACGGGCTCATAAAGCACGTCCAAGATGCATTCAGAATTGACAAGAAACTGCAATGGTTCAAAACTCGCCAATGAACGGCAAAAACATTTTGGGACTTTCTAGTCTTGTCTTCTGGGACTCCTTCTTTAGAAACAACAGGTTGCATCAGGAAAACCTTTGTCCTGGTGTTGTCAGTTAGGACCCAGGAGAAGTATCAGCCTTTGAGAAGTTATCTGATGTGGATCTCCACGTCTTGCTCGTTTACCTGCAGAACTCCCTAGTCCATGACAGTGAGACTGTGAGGCAATGTGCACTGAAGTGCTTGGACAGCTTCCTAGCCTACGTTCCAAACGCCAACTACTTTGCAACTAATCCATGGAACAAAATCGTTCTAGAATCACAGTTGTGTGAGCTCAGCGTTAACGTAGTAACATCGAGTTTGGTTCTTTTTTGTTTGCTCATTCTGCAACATGCAGCAGCAGACAAACACCAGCTGGCTGGCGTCCTCCAAAATGCAGTAAGGTCCTGTGCCTGTTTTTAGAAAGCAGATGAAACCTGTGTCCAAAGGCCCAGTGCTAGTGATTCACGAGAAAATATCCAGGAAATGAAGAGAGGGTCGTGAATGTAAATGGATTCCAAACTCATCTGCTTTGAACTTCACCAAACCTTGCTCAAAGAATCTCTTGAGAAGCTTTCATGCCTTTCGACGACGGTAGATGGCAGTGGTAATGTCCTTAGGCCTTCTGTAAGATCCCATCCAGAGACACACATAAATGTTTCAGTGAGACACCGGAGGTAAGAATTCCGAGGTCTTGATGCAAGACAAGGTACTTGTGTAGACTTGTCATTAGTGCTCAACTGGGACGATCTCATCACCGTGAGAAAACGACACGTACATCAGCTCAATACAAGCGCATTGTGTTCCGAAGGAGTGGAGTCGTCGATGATATAGTATTAGTAACTCTTGACTTACAGCACTTTGTGTCAGCAAGTTCAAGCACGCCGTCGAGGAATGAATACCACCAATGTTACTTGATCTTCAACAATTTACCAAGCTGGATGCTGTCACAGTGGCATCACCGAGTGCAACACAAAGTTCTCTCTCACGAATTTGCTATTGCATCTTCAAGCTCTTTGCTTTCTTACTCTTCCATGGAATTTTTCTTTGATCTCAAGCGACAGTCGAACAAATGATCCTGAAGCAAACTTTTGGGCAAAAACCTGCCTCCAGGTACTCAGTGAAGACTACGGAGAAGATGCAGGATCCTCAAAAAAAAATTCTTAAACACAGCCTTATTTTCAATAGCTTCGCAGTTCACCATCAAGGCTTGGGACACATGTTTGATCAATGACTTTCCCACACACGACTCCACAAACTGCTCCAGAACTTCATTCTCTTTTGCGATTGATGATTCATTCTGTATTAGCAGGGATGTGTAGGAGGGTTTGCGATCCTGGTAATCTTTAACAAACTGGAAACTCTTTTTGATTACCTCTAATAGAGTGCACAAGAAATGCCTCGAGTGCCCCTGAGTAGTTAAAATAATTTATTGTGAAAATATGTTTGAGAAACAAAGAACCCTTTCTTCCGCTCTATCCCACTAACTCTCCTGTCTCATTTATCTACATGCATAGCCCTTTACATCCTTTTATATTGAAAGAATAAGTCAGGATAACTCCCACCTATGCAAATACTGCTCAGTAACCCACTAGCAGTTAAAATTTGTAACCGGATGAAGTATCATAATGTCTAACAAGACGTAAAAGTTATCAATTTAGTGGCATAATGTTACAAATGAGGAATGCTAATATTAAATGGCTGAGAACGGATTAAGGGAAACTGAAAATACAATCAAAACGTAAATGCAAAGAGGTCAAAAGATTGGGTCAGTGGGGAATGTATTTATTCTGTCGTGCCCCACTGCCATTCTTCTACAATTTTATGGTCAAAATTAAAGATAGCGAGTTGACATGATAATCTTCAAGGTTACATGTGGTTCGTATAGCTTACCTTTGGAATATATTCTAAAATGTACCATTGGCTTAGTGAATTTCTGTAAATGTGATGTACTGCTTGCACACAAGAGAAAATAAGCAGCTTCAAACTCCATTGACGGTGGAAAGAAATTGGATGCTCAAAAAATGTTCCTACTGCATTGGCTGCCTTGAGACAGTACCCTGTGGTCTGCAGACTGCAGACACTCGTAGAGACACGCCAGCACACTTCTTCCAGAGCTCATCATTTGGAAAGAGCCTGGACGTCAGAGGGTTGCTGTGATAAAATCACTGTCCAACACACGAGTGGCTTGCCTGATTATTTCATGGTTCTTGAGCTTCATGGCTTTCGATACACCAACGATTACTGACTCTATGCCGTACACGGAGTAACCTTCGGAGTAAAAGATCCGAGTTTTTACCATATGATCTAAACAACAGAACACTGAACCCAGAATTATGTCACTGGAGCATTCCAAGTCTTCAAGTAACATCCTCTGCAATTCCGCAAGTCAGTGAAGATTCTAGTGTAATCATTTTCCACTGGGTCATTTCTTAATATCTGAGTGATACATTGTATAGCTCCGATCTGGATTGCTTCGTTTGGTGACAGACAGTAATTTCTTCAAGCTTTCCACCATTGCGCAGTTACCCGTTTTGGCTGCCTTAAAAACAGCTTAAGCACGTCTGATTGTGTGGCAAACAGACTCAAAACTTTAAGGCGTTTATCTGAACATCTATGCCGATGGAGCAGTTGATAAACAGCGCATGTTTTCTTTACATATCTTCTCTTTAATCTGCAAGCTCAACCCACTCAACGCCTCCTCGTTCGAGCAAATCTGCACAAGAACGAAAAGAAAGGCTACTTTGACATTGTCTTCAGGACACAGAAGATTGGAAAGCAAATATTCCATCAAAACTTGAAAAAATCTTTTTGCGATTACTTGAGATAAAAGCGGGAATTGATTTTAAAAGTCTCCCAAGGCCAGAACAAAAGGATAGGATTTCTTCAAATTATTCAATGTTGATTATTTCGGCCTTCAACCTTTTTCACAATTACTGCAACCAGGTTTTCTGATCGTAGCTTGACCGTTACGATGTCAAGAGCTTCGCATTGCCGTGTTCATCAGAAGTTCGTTCTCTGAGGGTGAAACAGATCCATTATTACACTGCAGAGGTGGGAGGTTGATTCTCGCATTTTGGGAAGAAGGCTCCAAAGAACTTGACTGTTTGAGAGAAGAAAGACAACTTCACGAAGGGCCTTGCCGTTATTCGAAGGTGGAGAAATATCAGCATTTTCCAAAGCTCTACCAAACACGACTACGCAAACTACTGAAACGTTTGCTCCTGTCATTCTCCATTGAGAATCGTGTTTTGAGTGATTCGTGTGAAGAAACTCAGTGAGTTTTTCGGCTGGCTGCCATCTTTGTAATCACACTTGCAAGTATTTCCCAGCGAAGTGAACGAGCCACGATGCTAATGCAATGCGGTAATTGTTTCTTGCGCAGGGTGCATTTAATGTTTACTTTTGGAGTTTTGGAGGGAAAATTTCAAAATAACGGATCTAGCGAGGATCGCTCACTGTGATGCGCTAAAAGTTAATTGATCTATTGCTCTCCGTAATCTAAAGTATTGTGTTGGAGTATCATGGCATCTGTTGTTAATGTCGGAGGTGAGTCGTGTCTACTTGAGTAGTTAAGTGCAAAAGCTAGCCATCGTGGACGAAAACCAACCTCAGCTCAGCTAGCACGTTTGAGTCCAGTGACCTGGGGTTCATATTCGAGCACAACAAAACATTTCCTGTTCTTGTTTTAGGAAAGCATCAATTCCTGCTGTACAGCAATCTCACTATTAATTAGACTAAATTGTTAGAGCACCGGTAAAACGGACCGGATACAAAAATTACCAGCTTTCAAGCTGCTAATGACAATGACAAGGCCGGCTTTTTGAGTTCTTAAACGGGGCTAATAAGCCACCTAGTTAATTACAGTAAGCTTGAAACATTACAGTACAAGTATTATACATAAACTTAACGTAAGACGTATATTAAAATTACAATATGCTAACAATTGCCGTATAAAATTCTGATTAAGACTTTCACTGTCAACAGAACGATCACTGATTCTAGCATATAAAGGTCACTTGTTATTATATTCAGCATTTTTCCATCATCCCAATATTTTTTATCAAACACTTAAAGCAGATAATTTTGCTCAACAACACCAAACAAAAAATGTTGTCTGAATACGGCTTGTTTGAAAAGCTGTTCACACAGTACACCCCTTGCCTCCAGCACTTTAAGTTACATTTCAGAAACAGAACATTATAATGTTGCAGATGTATTATATTTATTGCAGGAGAAAATTCCAGTGCTACAGAAAATGTACCTCCCATTACAACACATCATCGGACAAAAGACTCACAAAGGTATTATTTCATGATTAAACAGTGAATGACGTAGTCTATTTGTAAAATACACATAAGAAACATGTATCTGCATGTTGACTGTCAGATCTTGTTCATGTTGAAGATGCAATATCCAGGGCTTGAAACAAAGCTTGAATTACACCTTGCTCTTGGACCAAGCAGTTCTCAAAATTTCACTTACCCTACACACTTCAGCTCAAGATGTTATTTTCTATAGGAATACACCTGTGACAATGTAATAATAACAATATTGTAATATTTTTGTTCTCTTTCAATGAAAAAAGCAGGTAGAGCAAGCAAGACGCGAGGCCCTCTCTGCTTGGAACTGCCCATTTAATTCATTGGTTGTGAAGAGAGACCTGTCTTTAAGTCAAAACTGGAAAAGTGACTTGCAGCTAAAAGTGCATCCACAAGAAAAGAGTCAATCAGGAGACCAACTCGGTAAGAGAGGCTTTGATCACAGGGTTCAAGGCTTGGTTTGCTTTTTTTTTATATTTAGTTGGCAAAAAATTTTCCTGGTGTTCTTATTGCTTTGTGGAACAAGTACATTCTGTCCTTCACATCGGCAAGTTCAGTTTCTTAGGACAAATGTTTGAGGAAAACCTTGTCTTACAGAGTGATGGTAGAAGGCAAATTTTCTTGTGGGGCAGGGGAGAATGACTTTTGGCCTAGTACATTTGTAGTTAGAGTTTGCCCAAATGGGCAATCCCTAATATATCAATATTTTTGCACCCTGGATCAGTATCTTAGGCGAATAGGTTTGTCTTTCTTTAAGAAAATCCAAGATTGGATTCTTACAATCTGAAAGAATCCGAAAATGGATTATTGTGTGTTTCTGATGCTAAACAGATCAATCCAAGATCCCTTGGATCATGGTGGGTCAAAGGAACCGCAGAATCCACTCTCAGATTCTGGAAGTGGACACACCAATGATTCCATGAGATCCTGGATTGATCTGTGTTGTAAAAGAAACCAAACAAGTTTATTTTCGGGTTTCTTTTGAATATAAGAATCAAAATGTTGGATTTCTTAAATGAACCCCCAAAAGTAAATTTATTGCACAAAGAATGCAATTGGATGGCTTCAATACTTAGTTTACGCTCAAATTATGACAAAATTAGCATGTAGGATGTATGTTAAGTCCCAATTTTCTCTATGAGATGTACCTACAGTAAATCATCTTGGAGTGGATATTTGTTTTGATGAACACAGCTACCATGATTCTCTCGCACGGTATGTCTCATCCGTCTACATGAAGGGAATTTGCCTTTGGTCCGTAGCATTGGTGTGTATCTGCTTGCTTCTAGTGCTTCTGTGATTTTAAATTCCCTCCAAAAGGTTTCCCAAGAAACATCACTTTACAGACTAAATCACTAGTCCAACTGGAGAATCTAATAGCCCCAGGTTACTGGACATAACTTTCTTGTTTCACTAAGGAGGCAGGTGATGTACAACGGCTTAGACAGCATGCCAGCCTCAATGTGATTGATTGTGAGTTTTGTCTGCCATGGAGTCACAGTTGTCCTTATCGGGCCATCTTTAGGTGATGGGGGCCTGAGTGCAACTGGGAAAAATGCACATGAAGGAGTGCTACATTTTGGACTAAGACTCTCGCCAATTCATTGCTATGTGTTTCCTTCCCAAAAATATCCACCAGTTGATCTCAAACTCTGAGCCATTGCCCATTACAGCACCAACAGACTTAAACGAGCTTAAGGGAATTTTAAAATTGAAGTAACATCCTTGTAAGAAAGGGAATACATAAGTTTTCTTCACTACTGTAGGTTTGTAGGTTCTGGTGATCATATGACTGGGTTTTGCAATCAACCAGTTGATATTGTGCAGGAAGTCAATGGTGTTTCAAGTTAGTGTGAAAGTCTAACTTCAATCAAATCGTGAGTGTCTTCACAGCCACCCTTGGCCTGCTGGCTGTGAAGGACAGCTGGCTTCTGGTAGCAAGAATGCTTTTTAAGTGACGTTCGCGCCAATTGTTTCTGCGCCATACCTTATCTGCGCAGCAAATTCACCTGCCACGTCATGCATAAGCGCGCGGTGGCTAAGTCATAAATAAACAAATGATAGGGCAGATGGCAAATTCCCTTTCATGAGACGGATGAGACACTACCTGCAGAGAATCATGGTAGCTGTGTTCATCATAACAAAACAACTATCCACTCCAAGATGATTTACTGTAGGGTACATCTCATAGAGAAAACGTGGGACTTAACATACATCCTACATGCCTACAATTTTCATAATTTGACGTACAACTAAAGTATTGAAGTCCATCAATTGCATTCTTGTGCAATAATTTACTTTGGGGGTTCTTTAAGAAATCCAACATTGTGATTCTTATATTCAAAAGAACCCGAAAATAACTTTTTGGTTTCTTTACAACACAGATCAATCCAGGATCCTCATGGATCATGGTGTGTCCACTTCCAGAATCTGAGAGTGGATTCTGCGGTTCCTTTGACCCACCATGATCCAAGGATCTTGATTGATCTGTTTAGCACAGAAACACAAAATCCATTTTTCGGATTCTTTCAGATTTAAGAATCCAATCTTGATTTTCTTAAAGAAAGACAACCTATCGCCTAAGATACTGATCCAGGGTGCAAAAATATTGATATTAGGATTGCCCTTTGGGCAAACTACTACTACAATGTACTAGGCCACAAAGTCATTCTCCCCTGCCCCCACAAAATTTGCCTTCTACCATAACTGTATTAACAAGGTTTCCTCAAACATTTTCCTAAGAAACTGAACTTGCCTGAGTGAAGGACAGAATGTACTTGTCCACAAAGCAATAGAACCCAGGAAAGAATTTTTGCCAACTAAATAAAAAAAAGCAAACCAAGCCTTGAAACCCTGTGGATCACAAGCTCTCCTTACCGCAGTTGGTTCTCACTGATTGACTTCCTTTTGTGCTTGTGGATGCACTTTTAGCTGCAGTCACTTTCAGTTTTGACTTTAAACGAGCAGTCTCCTTCACAACCAATGAATTAAATAGGGCAGTTTTCCAAGGCGAGAGAGTGCCTCGCGTCTTGCTTGTGCCTCTAACCTGGTTGTCATTGAAAGAGAACAAAAATATATACAATATTGTTATTATTACATTGTCACAGGTGTATTCCTATAGATACATTAACATCTTGAGCTGAAGTGCTGTAGGGTAAGGTGAAATTTGCAGACTACAGCTTGGTCCAAGAGCAAGTGTAATTCAAGCTTTTTTCAAGCCCTGGATATTGGCATCTTCAACTTGAACAAAGATCTGACAGTCAACATGCAGATACATGTTTCCTTATGTGTATTTTACGATAATATACTGAGTCATAACTGTTTTAATCATGAAGATAATACCTTTGTGAGTCTTTTGTCCGATGATGCTGTTAATGGGAGGTACATTTTTCCTGTAGCATACTGGATTTTTCTCCTGCAATAAATATAATACATTGCAACATTATAATGTTTCTGTTTCTGAAAATGTAACTTAAAGTGCTTGAGGCAAAGGGTGGTACTGTGTGAACAGCTTTTTCACAAGCCGTATTCAGACAACTATTTTTGTTTGGTGTTGTTGAGCAAATATTATCTGCGTTAAGTGTTTGAGATAAAAAATATTGGATGATGGAAAATGCTGAATATTAATAACAGAGTGACCTTTAATGCTAAGAATCAGTGATCGTTTCTGTTGACAGTGTAAAGTCTTAATCATGAATTTTATCGCAATTTTAGCATATTTAATTTTTATAACGTCTTACGTTTAAGTTTATGTATATGATAGCTTGTACTGTAATGTTTCAGCTTACTGTAATTAACTAGGTGGTCGTTATTGAGCTCCCGTTTAAAGAACCCAAAAAGCCGGCCTTGTCATTTTCATCAGTCTTGAAAGCTGGTAATTTTTGTAGTTCCGGTCCGTTTTATCCGGTGCTCTAACAATTTAGTCTAATTAATAGTTGATGATTGCCTGTACAGCAGGAATTGATGCTTTCCTAAAACAAGAACAGGAATGTTTTTTTTAGCTACGAATATGAACCCCAGGTCACTGGACTCAACTGTGCTAGCTGAGTCTGAGGGGTTGGTTTTCGTCCACAGATTGCTACTTTTGCACTGTACTACTCAAGTAGACACGACTCACCTCCGAACATTAACAACAGAGTGCCATTGATACTCCAACACAATACTTTAGATTACGGAGAGCAATAGATTCAACGTTACTTTTAGCGATCCCAGTGAGCGAGGTCCTCGCTAGATCCGTTAGTTTGAAATTTTCCCTCCAAAACTCCAAAATAAACATTTAAATGCACCTGCGCAGAAACAATTACCGCATTGCATTAGATCGTTGGGCTTCGTTCACGTCGTGCTGGAAATACTGCAAGTGGTGATTACAAAGATGGAGCCAGCTCCGAAAAAGCTCACTTGAGTTTTCTTCACTCACACGAATCACTCAAAAACACGATTCTCAATGGAGAATGACAGGAGCAAACGTTTCAGTAGTTTGCGTAGCGGTGGTTTGGTAGAGCTTGTGGAAAATGCTGATATTCTCCACCTTCGAAAACGCAAGGACCCTTCGTGAAGTTGTCTTTCTTCTCTCAAAACAGTCAAGTTCTTTTGGAGCTTCTTTCCCAAAAATGCGAGAATCACCTCCCACCTCTGCAGTGTAATAATGGATCTGTGTTCACCTCAGAGAGAACGAACTTCTGATGAACACGGCACTCGAAGCTCTTGACATCGTAACGGTCAAGCTACGATCAGAAAACCTGGTTGCTAGAAATTGTGAAAAAGTTGAAGGCGAAATAATCACATTGAATAATTTGAAGAAATCCTATCCTTTTGTTCTCGGCCTGTGGGGAGACTTTTTAAAATCAATTCCCGCTTTATCTCAAGTATCGCAAAAGATTTTTGACAAGTTTTGATGGGAATATTTGCTTTCACAATCTCGTTCTGTTTCCTGAAGACAATGTCAAGTAGCCTTTTCTTTTCGTTCTTGTGCAGATTTGCATCGAACGAGGAGGCGTTGAGTGGGTTGAGCTTGCAGATTAAAGAGAAGATATGTAAAGAAACATGCGCTGTTATCAACTGCTCCATCGGCATAGATGTTCAGATAAACGCCCTTAAAGTTTTGAGTCTGTTTGCCACATACAATCAGACGTGCTTATAGCCTGTTTTTAAGGCAGCCAAAAACGGGTAACTGCGCAATGGTGGAAAGCTTGAAGAAATTACTGCTGTCACCAAACGAAGCAATCCAGATCGGAGCTATACAATGTATCACTCAGATATTAAGAAATGACCCAGTGGAAAATGATTACACTAGAATCTTCCTGACTTGCGGAATTGGAGAGATGTTACTTGAAGACTTGGAATGCTCAGTGACATAATTCTGGGGTTCAGTGTTCTGTTGTTTAGATCATATGGTAAAAACTCGGATCTTTTTACTCCGAAGGTTACTCCGTGTACGGCATAGAGTCAGTAATCGTTGTGTATCGAAAGCCATGTAAGCTTCAAGAACCATGAAATAATTCAGGCAAGCGCACTCGTGTGTGTTGGCAGTGATTTTATCACAGCAACCCTCTGACGTCCAGGCTCTTTTCCAATGATGTGAGCTCTGGAGAATTGTGCTGGCGTGCTCTACGAGTGTCTGCAGTCTGCAGACACACAGGGTACTGTCTCAGGCGCAGCAAATGCAGTGGAAACATTTTTTGAGCATCCATTTCTTTCCACCGTCAATGGAGTTTGAAGCTGCTATTTCTCTTGTGTCAAGCAGTACATCACATTTACAGAAATTCACGTAAGCCAATGGTACATTTAGAAATATTCTCCAAAGGTAAGCTATACGAACCACATGTAACCTTGAAGATTATCATGTCAACCTCGCTATCTTCTAATTTTGACCAATAAAATTTGTAGAAGAATTGGTCAGTGGGGCGACAGAATGAAATACATTCCCCACTGACCAATCTTTTTGACCTCTTTGCCATTTAACGTTTGAATTGTTATTTTCAGTTTCCCTTAATCCGTTCTCAGCCATTTAATATTAGCATTCCTCATTTGTAACATTATGCACTAAATTGATAACTTTTACGTCTTGTTAGAATTATGATACTCATCCGGTTACAAAGTTTTTAACTGCTAGTGGGTTACTGAGTAGTATTTTGCATAGGTGGGATTATCTGACTTATTCTTTCAATATAAAAGGATGTAAAGGGCATGCATGGTAGATAAATGAGACAGGAGAGTTAGTGGGATAGAGCGGAAGAAACGGGTTTCTTTGTTTCCTCAAACATATTTTCACAATAAATTATTTTAACTACTTCAGGGGCACCTCGAGGCATTTCTGTGCACTCTATTAGAGGTAATCAAAAAGAGTTTCTCAGTTTGTTAAAGATTACCAGGATCGCAAACCCTCCTACACATCCCTGCTAGATACAGAATGAATCATCAATCGCAAAAGAGAATGAAGTTCTGGAGCAGTTTGTGGAGTCGTTGTGGAAAGTCATTGATCAAACATGTGTCCCAGCCTTGATGGTGAACTGCGAGCTATTGAAAATAAGGCTGTGTTTAAGAAATTTTTTGAGATCCTGCATCTCTCCGTGTCTTCACTGAGTACCTGGAGGCAGGGTTTTTTGCCGCCAAAGTTTTGGACTTCAGGATCATTTGTTCGACTGTCGCTTGAGATCAAAGAAAAATTCCATGGAAGAGAAGAAAGCAAAGAGCTTGAAGATGCAATAGCAAATTTCGTGGAGAGAACTTGTGTGTTTGGCACTCGGTGATGCCACTGACAGCATCCAGCTTGGGTAAATTGTTGAAGACAGAGTAACATTGTGTGGTATTCATTCCTCGACGGCGTGCTTGAACTTGCTGACACAAGTGCTGTAAGTCAAGTGTACTTAATCATATCATCGACGACTCACTCTTCGGAACACAATGCGCTTGTATTGAGCTGATGTAGTTGTTCTAAAGAAGAGTCCCAGAAGACAAGACTAGAAAGTCCCAAAATGTTTTTGCCGTTCATTGGCGAGTTTTGACCATGCAGTTTCTTGTCAATTCTGAATGCATCTTGGACGTCTTTATGAGCCGTCATCTGGAGTTTGCGAGGGACGAGATGAGAATCAAGATACTCGCTAGTAGATTAACATCCTTCGGGGAATTTCTCTGCTCTCCATCATCTTTGGCCAATTTGACGTTCAGAATCTCTTGGACATAGCTACAGACAACTCCTTTGTTCGACAGAAGCACTGCAGCAACCCTCTGGTTTCTCTGTGTGTGTCCCAAGCTAACGACACAGGTATCAGGTAAATTACAGGCAGCGACTGTGAAAACGTTTGACATTTGGTCGATGACAACAAATTAATGACATGGTACAAAAGCTTGAAGTCCAATGCAGGTTCTTCATTGGACAGCCAACATGACATTGAGCATGGCAGTATCGATGCTCTTGAAGAGGATTAGCCTTGTGGCTCAGGAAAAAGCTTGTGAAACAAATACTTTGTTATATTGCTTGCTATGTGACCTCTGATTGGACATGCTTAGCTTTGCTGAAGCGTCTGAATCGTCACCGATCAATCCTTCTAGGGGATGGTTCACTACACGATTGGTAATGGCTTCTCTTTAGAATCAACGAGCGAGACAACGTGCGAAAGCTTTGTGAGTTAGTTGCTAGAAGATGGTAGAGTTCTGCGTTGTTGGTGAGAGTCAGGTCCTGTGCCTGTTTTTAGAAAGCAGATGAAAACCGTTGTCCAAAGGCCAAGTGCTCAGTGATTCACGAGAAAATATCCAGGAAATGAAGAAGAGGGTCGTGAATGTAAATGGATTCAAACTCATCTGCTTTGAACTTCACCAAACCTTGCTCAAGATCTCTTGAGAAGCTTTCATGCTTTCGACGACGGTAGATGCAGTGGTAATGTCCTTAGCCTTCTGTAAGATCCCATCCAGAGACACAATAAATGTTTCAGTGACACACGAGGTAAGATTCGAGGTCTTGATGCAAGACAATGGTACTTGGTAGACTTGTCATTAGTGCTCAACTGGGACGACTCTCTATCACC